>JAOTQE010063933.1:0-18104 GCA_025631205.1 Nesometra sesokonis
AACGATGCCCCATACTTTGCAGCTCAAATCACACATTTTATCTTTACACAAAATCATTCCAGGAACCATGTGACATCCAATCATCACCTTTGGGGATATCAGTAGGCACACCTGTTTTATTTCTTTATAGTTCCCCATTAAATAATGATGATGTAGTACCAGAGCTGTGCTTCCCAAGCCTTCATCCGGCCATGTAATTGTTTTTCCTAGCCTGTAGTATTGTAATGGTTTATCCTTGTATCTTGCTAGATCTCCTTGAGAACATTTGCTTCGTAGGCACACTAACAGAAGAGTATAAACATCACCTAAGTGTCTATACAAACGCGTCTTGAATATATCACTATATCCCTTCATCACCAAATCTTCAATATTCTCAATAATTTCTGACATAACTTCTTCTGGACGTCTGAGAATTTCTGCAGGATGGATATTTTTCATCCACCTAATGATAGCACAGTCTAAAGCAGAAATATTTGAATTAATCCACACCACAACCTTCAATACTAGACATCACCATCGTCCAAAGATCTCTCTTTACCGCTGTCAATTTTGCTATTACATCATCACATATATCTCTTGGTAGATGTCCAATCAGATTCTGTTCGGGAATGAAGTAGTGTGGTAGGTTTCTTTGTTTGTAGCAATCAATGATCCAATCTAACACATATCTGATCACTTCCATCGTAGTTTAATTTTCAGCTGGAAATGTCTCACACATCCATAGACAAGTAGTCTTTATGAAATACGAGCAGAATGGTGCTGGAGAATTTTGATATCTGATGTGCTTGTTCTTGATTGCCTTCAAAACAAACATACATTTCACCATCGGTTCAGACAACTCGTGGACAAGCTTTTTCTCGGCCAAAGAGAACGACAATCTCCAATCTGTGTCTTTCGACGGGCTAGTGGGATGTGCAACAGCCACTACAAAACAATCCAACCGCTTAATAGAAGCCAGTAATTCCTCTGATGGCCACTTGTTTACCCTCTCTCTTGTAAAGAACTTATCTGTGATGTCTGGCCAAGATTCACATTTTAAACAATAAACAGTGTCGTGAAATTCATAGTGAGCTTTCTTATATCGTTTGCCACTAGCCTTAAAAGTTATTGAAGGTCCTCTTATTTTAAATTTATTGTATGTTGTTGAATGAAGTTTAACAAAATCACCACTCTTTAGATATCCGTTATTATCAACGATACATTTTATATAATTATGTAGATATATTTTGTTAAGTACCTTGAGCCTCATATAGGCTGGTTCTTTAGCTTTCCGTTCAGCGACCACACCACCACATCTATATTTTCTTTCCATTGTAGATTTCCAAAGTACTACTGGGTACCCCTCTTGACACACCATCCGGTCCATATCATTGCACACATTATTTGGCATGCCTTCTGCTGAACTTCCAGTTATAATACCTAAGTTAGAATTCCCATAAATTCTGTGCACTATTTTATTAATCTCATCCTGAATCATATTGTAAGATATGAATGCAGGTATATCGCATGTCATCACGTCGATAAAATCACAGACAAGGTCTTCCATCAATTGACAAACTTCTATATCAGTCTTCTCAGCCATCATTTGAATCCTGAGTGTGTATCATACAGGGAACAGTGAAGGTATCAAATATGTCTTGGAACTCGAATTAGATCGTTTGGAAGCAACCACTACCACAAGCCTTTCTCGCTAGTGTAATCTGCAACGTAATTTTTTTTAACCTGAAAACAACACTTTTTTTATTAGAATAATTAATTATTAAACATATACTGTATTCAAAATTAATAGCGTAGTCAATTACAAACAAATGGTTGCATAGACCAACGTACTTCACTCACAATTACTTCAATCAATCATTGTAGGCCGAAATATACCTGGTACTTGTCAAACGTTCAATAGACTGAACAAAGTTTGTGATAACCATAGCTCTCCAAATCTATACAGTATACAGTTTTCCAATGGAACTTTGACCTTTGCATTATCAACTGCTTGATAGAATACAACACAGGATAATTATATTACTGATAAGCCTACTCTAAATGCTCTATTAAATATCAGTATGATTCTAATCAAATAAGCAGATCAGTTGTTAAGTCACCCAACATAGCACAATATAGTAGTAGTAGTAGTAGTAGTAGTGGGAGTAGTAGTAGTAGTAGTAGTAGCAGTAGTCAATCAAAATTTGACCATGGATTTACATCAATTAGTTATTTTGGCGCATCGATGGTTGTGACTGAAGAGGCCTACGGGAGTGACTTTCTTTTCCACATAAGCCACACGTGTACGAGGTCTCTGGTCTGATTGTTCCTGTTTTTTCCTGCGGGCTCGTTTGTCATCTGCAGCTGTCAGCAACTGTACTTCTCTTTCCTTCAGATGTTCATTGATGGTGCGCTACCAGGTTGTACGGTCAGATGCAATCTCTTCCCAGGTGCCTGTATCGATATCAACGTCTTTGAAGTCACGTTTGCACACGTCTTTGTAACGTAGTTGTGGGCGACCAATGAGTCTGCTTCCAGATGCCAACTCTCCATAAAGGACGTCCTTAGGAAAGCGACCATCTTCCATGCGATGAACATGGCCCAACCATCTCAATCTGCGCTGTTTGAGCAGTGTGTACATGCTAGGAAGCTTAGCTCGTGAAAAACCTCAACGTTTGATACTTTGTCTTCCCAGGATATGTAGAGAATGCGTCCTAGGTTTCTAAGGTGAAAGGTGTTGAGCCTTTTCTCCTGTTTGGCGTAGGTGGTCCAAGACTCGCTGGCATAAAGGAGTATGTTGACAACAAAGACATTGTACACTACCATCTTTGTTCTCGTAGCACAATATACTGTAAACAAAACTATTGCCTGTGTCCTTTCCTAAGAAATAGTTTAACTTTAACGTTGACGTCATAATTTACTGTTAAATGGGAGAGGTTTCGTTAACAACTACAGTAATTTTCAGATTTTGCTCAGGAGAACGCTAGTACCATTTACGTAAGCCCGGCGCATGCGTTTGATTTGTGGACAAAGGGGCGGATGTTTAAGTTAACGTTTTTTGGCGAAAATTACCTTAATTACAAAATCTGAAAGGTCCAAACAAAAAGTCTTCAAAAATTATAATACATACTCCAAGCGATGACATACACGCCATTGTGACAGGATTCAATATTTCGACATAATTATGTCATCATCAGGAATTCCTGATGATGAAAATTTATGTCAAAATATTGAATCCTGTCGCGATGGCGTGCATCTCATTGCTTGGAGTATGTATTATACTTTCTTAATAGATTGTTACAACTTGACAAACTAGCATATTAAACACAAAAGAAATGTATCTCAAAACAAGTCGAACCAACAATAAGACAATAAGACTTTTATTTAGCCAACAAAACCTGGCTAGTATTCCTATTCTACAACCGCCTATACAAGGCGATTGAAGATTAGAGTGCGGCTACTAATCCAAAATTATACAAGCAAGAACAGTGATAGAATGAGTCGGTTCTGTATCGTGCTTGCTTTTATACTATTAGCATCATCTGTTATGCAAATTTCAAACTTCTGCAACTATGCCGGAGGCGAAAGTCGCCAAGTGTAGTAGCCTGAGGCGTTATTCGCAATTTGCATAAGTTCAGAAACAAAAAATAATATATTGTATACAGTTTTAATAAGGAAGTAAGCATTTAAAAGTGTATTTATAACGATATTTTAATTCAATTTTAATGTTAATGTATTACCAGTTGATGACTGTTTCATATCTCGTAGATATTGAAAGTGACACCCATATAATTCTGGTTATCAGAAATTATATATGGAAAGAACAAAACGCAAATACTGTAGTCACAAACGTGCGTGACAAGACCGACAGACAGACATTTTTGAAAAGCTGTCTAAAAATACGTCTAATTGACGCACACATGTTTCCTTTTATTCTGACAACATCCTCGGTGCATAAAGGAACGTACAGTATTCTAAGAGTATATATAACTTTTTAAACTGATTTTTTAACGTGTAACATTTTAAACGGATTCTTCAACTTGTACAACTGGTTGGTACCTGACAGGTTCGAATTGTTCTTACTAATTCGTAACGGTTGCCTCTCACCTCCGATTACTGCTAATGTGTCGGTCATAGCAGGGGCGGATGCAGACTTTTGGAAAAGTGTGGCCAGTAGGCTATAAGATTAATGGGGTCCGGAAAATTTTGGTTTTTAGATGTTCGGAAATGGCATCAGGGGCGTGTTAAAGAATCATTTCTTGTCTTATGATGGCTGAATATTTTCGTTTTATATGTTAATAATATTTTACTTTTCGAAAGGAGAAGGGGCCGAGCCGGTCCGCCTCCACACCCACCTAAATCCGCCCTCCGTAGTTTGCTTTGGAATTGTCTAATGATTTGTTAAATTGAGCTCAAATAAGGTATTCCAACGATATGTTGACAGTGTGAAGAGTGTATGAACTCTGTGCATGGCTTGCCTGTTTAACACTTCGCATGTTTCGTACTCCCGTCATTTTTGTAGGACAACGGAAAATATGAATAATTGGTACTGTAAGCAGTGTTGGCGTTACGGGGGGCGCTAGGGGGACTACAGCCCCCCCCCCCCCCGTCGGGGGAACTTTTCCTTTTCCCCCTGTCGGGGAGAAATTTAAGGTTTTGCTTAAATAACCACCATAATTGTAATTTAAAAGTATTAATTTTGAATCATTATACATAACATTTTAAAAGCGTTTTACAAAAAAAATGCTGCTTTAGTCCTCCAAGATGCACTCGTTTTCACGCTTCATTGAGCACAGAACAAGTTCTTTCCTCTTCATCGTGCTTTTGCGTAAACTCTCTAAAGCTTAGTCCTGACTATCAAACTTATTTGACAAAAAAATGATGATACCCATATACGGTAATGATATTTCTATGTATGGTCATGGTGTGACATCATCATGGCCATATATACGCATGTCGAAGTTTTTTGTCAACAAATAAATTTGATAGTCTGCTTAATAGTGAGGTTTCGCAAATTTACGAAATACGAAAACGAATACGTCATAAATTCTTGTAACGTTTGAATCGAACACCTTAAATATCTGTCACAGTTGGTATTTTACGACGACGATTGGTATAGTTTTGAACACTATTTATCGACTTTCAAAAAAGTTAGTGTGACGTATCCGTTTTAGTTATCACATTCCGTTATTTTCGAAACCTCACTATTTATTATCACAACTGTTTTTACGAATTTAACATGCTAAGTCAAAGAACATCTGCATCACTGAACAACATGAGACAAAAGACAAGAAAATCATGCATAGCGAGAAGGTGCATAAAGAAACTGGTAGAGGGCGCCCCACAACATCACCAATAGTCTCAACAGCCAAATGAAACCAACCCCCCCCCCCCCTAAAAAACCAAAACCATTGTCAGACGACAGTGCATGGGAAGTGTTGATGTAATCATCACGAAATGTTACAAGTACGTATAGGTCCATGCGTCATATTTTGGCTCTTACAGTTACCACTAATAAGTAAAAACGTGTAATCAAGTTTTCAAAAAAGACGATTTAATTTTAATAAATATATCTAACGGTATTAAATGAATAATATCAGAATATCACAAATTTGTTACTACAGTATATACCGGTACCTTATGCATGTGATAAAATGTATTATTAAATATAAAATATTAACGAAAATTATAGTACACAGTACAGTATTTCACAATGAGGCTCACTACTTCATTGGAAGTACATACTTCCAATGAAGTAAAAATCAATACAGAGCACTGGCCAAGCCAAGGAGACAAGCAGTAACTACCCAAATACATATGCCTGCACAGTACATACCAAGGCCTATGCCTGCCAAATGCCGACATCGACAGTAATGAAAATAGTCTTACGCATGAGACAATATCGAACACAATACGGTTAAAAATGCCCTAAAAGCAGTGTAATTTGAGCGAAATTAGGGAAATATTGCCAGAGTACTTCTTTTGCTTATCAGATTAAAATCTGAGAATCTGACCCAGCACCGGCGGCGGGGATTGTCTCACGCATTGGCGCAAAAAGGTTGACAGGTGTACCAATGACGTATGCAGTACAACACAATGATGTAGTGTACAAAATACTAACCAAGAAGTACACCGTGCTCAGTTATACAGTAATGCCCAAGAAGGTACCTAGTACACAATAATACACTGTGGAACTACTACCGGAGAAGGTGCACACTGCACATAAAAAGGTGCACTAGTTAACAGTCTGTCCAAGAAGTAGGACAGTACCGCTCTAAGAGGCAGAGTGTACTGGTTAATCAGGGGCAGTGGAATCGGTAGGCTACGACAGGTACAGCGGCCGTCGTGCCAATATTTTGCAGTGGTATTGTGGTATAAATTTCGTTAATTTTTTACTGTAAAAGAGCGCCATTTCTAAGCATCAAGAAGTCGCAAATTCTATAATGTTCTCACCTCAGCACCAAGCATGGTGGGACTAAGGTGTAGACCAAACATTATTGCGTAAGCACTTCTTCACTTGGTAAGGAAAACCAATTAATTAAAATGCTATTAACGAGCGTGTGTATTATACAAATTTCAAAAACCCCATCCAAACTATGGTGGCTCTGTGATGTCAATCGTGATTATCCTGCAGTAGCAAAGTAAATTATTCTGCCGCCCCTGCCGATAGTCGGTACTATCCAAGGAGTTGCACTGTAGCCGTCTAACACAGAGGCCCACAACTATCGCAAATAAGGAGGTTCCGCAACTTCACGAAATACGAAAACGGACACGTCATAAATTCTTGTAGCGTATAATTTGAACACCTAGAATGTGTCACATTTGGTCAGTATATTACGACGATCAACAACAATTCGCAGGTAGAAAATTTGATATTATTTTTAACGCATTTAGCAAATTTCAAAAATGTAAGAAGTGTGACGTATCCGTATTCGTTATTGTATTCCGTAAATTTGCGAAACCTCACTATTGTTACATTAATACGAATAGTATTTTTTTTTAATTTTCGTACGATAGGCTACCAATACAAAGTAAAATAAAACAGTATAAACTGAAAGACATTAATATGACAAATCTAACTCTCTACGATATTTCAAGCCTTCTCTTTTTTATATACAAGAGTAAAACAAAATAAACATCTGTGCATTGCTTTATTTTTTAAATAAATATCTACAACTTGTTTATATCGAATTTTTTCAAACTAAACATTCACGAACACTAATGATCGGAATAAAAGGTTAAGGTATTCGGTGGTCAATATATCAGGCCCAGTAAAGTGGCGGATCCAGACATTTTGAGAGGGGGATCCAAAAATCTATACATATCTGAACGAGGTGGACGTTTGCAGTTTGGAATCTGATAACCTCATGAGCATATCGCTTAAAATTATGGTTTTCTTAAAGCTGATGTGGCCAGGACACCCTAACACTACCCTCCCCCTAAATTCGCCACTTCAGAAGCAGTAAAGAGCCGTCAAACTTGAGGTAGAGTTAATTCGAAACTGGATTCAAAACAAAATTGACTCTCGCCTAGAGCGTACGTCAATTACAGTTATGGTGCAGATTAATTTTTTTTATGATACGCCAGAACGTAGTCCCCCTCCCCACAGTGGAACACATAAGGATTCATTTTTGATGGGTAAACTTTATTGTTTTAATTAAATGCGTGTTTATATATACAAGCCATCTGGTTGATAATTTCACTGTTTTGGCTTCAGGGGCGAATCCAGAAATTGCGGAACTTAAAGGGTGCTCAATCAGTTTTTGGGAAAAGGAAAACTAATTATTTCGTCTATTTCACGATCGCTATGACGAGGTAATTTACTTTATTCGTAGTACTTTTCTCGGAAGGGCGCTCATTTTCTGTGAAGTGAGATATTTAGGACTTTGTTGGGGGCCTTGTAGGTCCAGTCGAGCCCACAATATACCAGCTAATGGGCACTTGGCACAAGGCAGCGATTTTCCCGAAAGGGGCTCCCAGTTGGCAAGTATACACTATGATACTTGGAATGAAACTCTCACCACGCAGTTACAAAGTAAATATATTCGATCCCGGTATCTAAAACCCGGTGTAGTACAATGTGCCCACTTCACCGATAGAGGGGAGTAGACAATCAAACGAGGAAATTTAGTCTAGTCAATAGCAATTTCTTTTTTATTTTTGGATTTAGGGTATAGTCATTAATGAATCGTGGAAAAGCAATATAAATTGAGCAACTCCCGCAACAGGATCCGTTTTATATTTTCTTGACCTATATTAATAATAGAATTATTTGGCTTGTAATATAAATATTGCATTTTTAACCTCTCTTACATGAGATTGCTTCCATTTGATAAATCGTTTTTGTCGTCTGCTTCTACTTTGACTGTTTTGCTTTCATGGCGATCAGGTAGTTCCACATCACAAGGAAGGGACGACGCGTCCGTACTAGCGGAGTTATGAGCTTCAACCGACCCATTATCTAACCTAGCCTCTTTGTACACCTTACGATTCCAGCCTCGTTTTATCGACTGCCACGCTAGAAATGAGAACACTACCGAGAGGCATTTGAGACCAGCTGAGAGGCCGAGGTAGCTGAAGTGGAACTTTACATTATCGTACTCCAGGCAGGCACCAACACCTTCACATAACGGCTGCCATAACATGCAGGCTTTGTCGACTGTCTTGCCGTAGTATATCGGAGATGGAATGTATGCTGAAAGAAATAAGAATAAGAGAAATGTCTTATGGCATCAACACCATATAATATCACCAATCGTAGTCGTCATTGTAATCATCATCGTCGTCATAATTATCATCATCACCATAATCACCATAATTATCATCACCATCGTTAACATAACCACCATGATGATGATGATGATGATGATGATTATGGTGATGATGATGATGATTATGACGACGACTATGATGACCAGAAGGCGATGATGATGACGACATCATCATCATCACCATCCATCGTCGTCGTCATCATCATTATTACCACTACCACCATCATCATCACCATCATCATCATCATCACCACCATCTTCATCACCATCGCCATCACCACCAACATCGTCGTCGCCCCCGTCATCACTACCATCACCACATAGCACAAATCACCGTCATTATCACCAATGTCATTTACTGTTACGAGCATCATTAAACCACCGTTATCATTCTCGTAATCGTCATCATAACCATCCTTATTACGATCGCCATCTCCGCAAGGAATCTACAGTATATTAGCGTCTATTAAGATTGACGTCATAATTGTCAGCATGCCATGACGTCACATTCATCACATCTACATCGTATTAGTTAAGTTTTATTTACCTAACGCTCGCAGAAACACAAACTGGATACCGAGCGCGAATGGTCTGGCGTTCTGTTCAACTGACCTAAAAATAAAATATTTGAAATGACAACAATAATGACAATAACTGTGACATTGATGATTAGGTCGGTATTACGGTACGTAAAAGCCCACCAACTTCAATCGTCGTAAAAACTGTAAAACACAATTATAAATGCTAAAAACGAATTTAAAGTAGGCCTACTGTAGTAGCAAAACGAGTATTATCTTTTTAAACCGATAAACCTAACCTACCTAATTTTAGCTACTCGCATCATGCTAAAAATGTAACACATTTCTTTAATTTCTACATGAAAATGTTGTTATATAAATTAATTGTACTGTAACTAAAAACATAACAGCTATTATTTTGAAATATATTTATATTAAACCAGCGAAGGGGGTGGAGGGGCCACTTTCCCAGATCTGAGTAGGCGTGGTTGTCGGTTTTGATTTTGACACGCAAAAAGGGTTATTGTGCATATTTGCATGTTTTGGTGCCAATTTAATGTTACGCCTGGTTCATTTAATTATGGATGTCAATTTCTTTTGGATGTCAATAAATGTTATGGTTGGCACACCTAATATAAGAAGGAAGCAATTACGTTTTGGACTCAATTTGGGGGCGGGGAGGCTCCGGACAAGCTTCCTGCAATTCGTCCCTGTAGGCTGAATATAATATAGCGTAAATGTAAAATTAAATTACTGTATGTGAATTGTATAAGGCAAAATAAAAATATAATTGATAAGCGTCAAATCATGAATACATTTCAGCGGAGGAAGGCCGGTTTTTATTTTTCATTTACTTCAGTATATTGTTATATGGTAATCGCCATAGATTTGATCATCTTTAACCATTGGATCGACGACTTTATTTTGACCATAACCTTTTTGTGACTTCCAAACAAAGTATCATTAATAAATACCTAATGATGCAAATTTAAAAATGGATTTCATCAACAAACAAGGTAACTTAGAACCTAAACTGACAAAAACATACGATCGCCTCAAGTTATCTTTAAAAAAAAATCAGAGGCGGCTGGTGACGCTTAACAAGTACATTTTTTTATTTGGCTTAAGGAATCTACAAAACAGATGATGGTCCTTGTAACAATGAGACAAGGATTTATACACAGTTCCTTGACACGAAGTCTTACACTGATTATCTATTACTTATGGAACTGGATCGAAACCTTACACTGCCTTTGTCGTCGATTTGAAATAGAATTCACTCAAATTACAATTTTCTTTGATCATTAAGTGATATGAAAATCTAATATAAACCCACATAAACTAGAAAATATGTAATTTAAGTTACACATGTACGCGCAATATAAAGTACACGTGACGCGAGTTACATGATGATGATAGCATTGAGAAAACAAGTCCAATAGTAATAATGATTTCAACGCATATTGCAATTTATAGTCAACAATGCATTGGTATTATTACTCCGACAAGACAGAGCTCTAGAACTACTCGTCTGATTAAGCTAGTTAGCAATGGACAGGGGTGGATTTAGAAGAGGCACATCCGGCGCGCGCCTCCTC
Source organism: Nesometra sesokonis (assembly GCA_025631205.1). Lineage (NCBI taxonomy): Eukaryota > Metazoa > Echinodermata > Crinoidea > Comatulida > Antedonidae > Nesometra > Nesometra sesokonis. The sequence continues at coordinate 10,867 of JAOTQE010063933.1, forward strand.
TAATATTGAGGTTTCGCAAATTTACGAAATACAATAACGAAAACGGATACGTCATATATTATACGTCATAAATTTCCACCTATGAATCGATATTCAAGGTGTTCTATTCAAACGTTAAAAGAAAGTATGAAGGGCAGAATCCATTTACGCGTTGCGTTTGCGTTTCCGTTTGCAGTTGCGGTTTTCACTGCGTTTGCGATTGTGTTTTACGTGATTCCATTTAGTTAACATGTATATTACAGCAGCATTATTATTCTACTTTTGGAAGAGGAAGAACTAGCAATAGTAATTGGCTTTAAGTTACGAATTTACCCTAAAGAGTGTGGTATGGCCATGACAAAGCACAATACCGTACGACATCATAAAGGCAAGTGTGCTCCCGTATTAATTTTATGACGTCTTTCTGTTATTTCCGCACTCAGCGCACATGATGTATTATGACAAAATAAACCTCATCCTACAATGTACAGTACGTGTTTGAATACCAGAACAAATACACGTGTCACAAATTCAGAATAACTGCTGGCGCATGCGTATAAGAGGTTAATGTTAAAGTTTCCGTACGGACAATTTGTTACTAAAACCGGATGAATCGCTCCATGTAGCGATTGAAATGAGCGCATGCGATTCCGGACGACACACGCAAACGGAACCGTACTAATGGAATTACACTCGCTTAAAGGGCAGAATCCTTTTACGCGTTGCGATTGCGGCTCCGTTTGCGGTTGCGGCGCGGTTCAATGGATACAATGGTTTTAAATGAATGTGATTCCATTAGTACGGTTGCGTTTGCGTGTGTCGTCCGGAATCGCATGCGCTTATTTTCAATCGCTACATGGAGTGATTCATCCGGTTTCAAACAAATTGTCCGTACGGTAACTTTAATAACAACCTCTTATACGCATGCGCCAATGCATTTTCTGGAATTTGTGACACACGTGTATTCATTCTGGTATTCAAACATGTGCATGGTAATTGTATGAGGTATTTGTCTTAATACATCATGCCATGTGTGCTGAAATAACGGAGGAAGGAGGTCGTCATAGAATTAATACGGGATTTGGCTTTTATGTCGTCTATGTTTTGGTGATGTCATGTTGTACACACCACATGTGCCTTCTCTTTTTCACTTTTTAGGGTTAAGGAGTTCGTAACATAAAACCATTAGGCAATTGCTATTTTTCCTCTTCCAAAAGTAGATGCTGCTGCAATATCTATGTTAACTTCATGGTGACCGCATGTCAAAACGCTTGTAAAAACGCACAATGGAATCACATAAAACGCAATCGCAAACCGCAGCCGCAAACGCAACGCGTAAATGGATTCTGCCCTTAAAACGATTGTCTCGATTGAATCGCACCGCAACCGCAAACGCAACGCGTAAAAGGATTCTGCTATTGACGTACCGTATCCGTTGCAAAACCTCACTAATAGTGAGGTTTTGCAAACTTACGAAATACGAAAAAGAAAACGGATACGTCATACTCCGATTTTTGAAAGTGCTAAAATGTGTTCAAAAATATATCAAATTTTCTATCTTTGAATTGTTTATGATCGTCGTAAAATACGGACCAACTGTGACAGATATTTAAGGTGTTTTATTCAAATGTTAAAAGAATATATGACGTATTCGTTTTCGTATTTCGTAAAGTTGAGAAACCTCACTAATACAGTCAAAAGTACAGGTGTTACCCCCTCTTATATTACGTGCGCCGCCACTAAATTTTCACCAAAAATAGAATACAGGCAAGATGCAGACTACAGCAAAAAATAGTCGAAAACACGCAAGTTTTTTGCATGATAAATTTGAAACACGCCCACTCGGGCGGGAATTTTGATTCGCCCCTGATGGATCTTTTTGGTGATGGTCGGAAAAGTTAGAAGACGCTTATTGTTTTAATCCAAGAACATCACCCGATGGGGAAGTGAACCAGTGCGTTAATTTCATTTTACGATACTAGTCGATCGTTTTACCCGCAAGACCAAATTCTTCGAGTTCTAGAAGAGAATAACGAACAGCTAAATAAAAAGTGTACAACAATGTAACCTACGAAACCTCCGCATGAATGTAACTGTGTCACAGTTGTTAACAACTCGGCTAAAGATCGGTTGAAAACACCGCGGGTTTTAGAAGATAACTGTTTTTAGGCTTTCATTTCGCGCACATTCATGTGTATGTGTGTTATAAAAAAATCGGAAAACACCTCTGTATCTCAAATTTTAGATCAATAGCAGACATCGTAATACCCTATACGAAATCAATAGAGGGCGACATTCATCTTGGCGAACTACGAATGATGTTTGCACATAGACGGTACTAAGACTATTAACGGCCTGAATATATCGACGGCAGTTATAGTGGAATTCAGGAGAACTAGTGTTCTGGGAATTTATCAATCAACGAAAACTCTGTTGAAATTGTAGATAAGCATAATTACCTGGGGCTAGTAATTGACAGTAAACTGAACTGGGGATCTAACACTGCAGAAATAATAACAAACGGATGTACTTCTTTACCGTAAGGTTTAATGTTAAACAACGCCTTATCCATATGTTTTATTTGTCAGTCATCCAATTCATTCTGTGTTACTGTCAAACTGAACTGGGGATCTAACACTGCAGAAATAATAACCAAATGCAACAAACGGATGTACTTCTTATACCGTAAGGTTTAATGTTAAACAACGCCTTATCCATATGTTTTATTTGTCAGTCATCCAATTCATTCTGTGTTACTGTCAAATAATATGGTACCCTCACCTCCCAGATAAACAAAAAAGTAAATTACATAAAATTGCAAAAAGGGCATCAAGAATTATAGGATCTGATATCGATGTGCTCAACGAAATGTGTGAGAAAATTTCACTAGGAAAATTTAAATATATCATGCAAGATTCCTTACACCCTCTTCACACAGATATAGTAGTAACCCGATCAGGAAGAGCCCGACTAATACAGAGATGCCAAAAAACAAATCGGTTTAAAAACTCCTTCATGTTTATCGCTACAAATTTATTTAATTTGGACTTCGCTCGTTAAGAATTATATACTGTATACTATATGTATACATTTATGAGGTGTATATGTTTATTATTATTTAAAATTGTGATAAAGTATCTCGCTTGAACCATTGTATTGCGTGGCAAGTATCTCGAATGTACTTTGTATATTTGACAATAAAGTGTATCTTTTACGGAAAGAGTAAAGTGGGAATACATATACACATCTAAAAAAATAAATGACTTTACCTCAATGTAACCATAATTCCAGGGATTTGGCCTAGGGTTGTGACCCCTACTACCAATATTAAGAACACCATAAAGACTGGTAGTAATTCACACTCATTCTCACATGTACCAGAATCCGCAGTGGACGGTGCCACGACACAGCTACAGTCTAAGAAAGTCTGCAATGAAAACAGAATTCGAAAGCATCGATAAATGTGCAAAATATTCTACAAAAAGTAAAATAAATTTAATATTCTTTTCTTTATTAAAAAACAACTATCACAGCCATTGCTGAACTAGATTGTGAGTTAGGCCTACAATTGTTAAAAATATAAAACTTTGGATAGAATTAGAAGGCATAAAATAAAAAAAACTCAGTCAGTAAAATAGGATATGCAATACAAACATTACAATTTGAAACCAAAAACCGCGTAGGCATACTTAATATAATACAATGACGAATGCAGGGCCTACGAAGGTGGCTTTCTAGGAAAATTTAGGAAAAAATAGTTTTAAATGACATTTTTTGCTTAATAGATTGAATTTCGTGAACACGTACACCAGGTCGGACATATAATTTCCGATCCCTCATTTTAAGTTTCTGTAATACATCGGCCATATCGTTATCACAATTAAGATAAACGTGCTCTGTTTCTTTTGTCTATGGTGTATCTAGTTTAGTTAATATCTTGTACAAAGGAATGAATGCATGCTTGGTACCCAAGAAAATACATCACTGAGTTATTAATACAATTGTTTCAAGATCTTTTTGTTTTACCTTTGTATTATCTTCTCCACTTCCATCCGTATCTGATGTGTTGTAGCAACCAGCAAAGCACGCACTGAAATACGTCACCTCATCGCTACCACATACTGGCTTATAGAACGAATCTGAACATCCGCAATCTGCATTGCACTTTGAGGTGTAGTTATCGTTGTATGAAAGACTGAAATGATTATTAAAATATTAAAAAGTTTACTGCGATGGGTCTGTCTCCCATATGTTCACTTTACCCAGACTTCGCACTAACAATGCCAAGCCCTGGTTTGGAATCCAGAAGGCAAATGGGGCAGAGAACGTCGCCTTCTCATCCAATAAATGCGAGTGGATACAATTCCAACAGAGACATTACAACTGTACAGATCAAACGTTAAAAACAAAACTCTAAAACCTAAAGGTCCACGATGAAAAAGTAAAGTATTTGCCATCACTATGTCGTCATTTAAATTGTTCCCAAAGAAAAGTAGGACTTGACATAGGCGTGACGTAGAACTCGACGGTCATTAATACGGATAAAATACCAAATCTTTATAAATTTAAAACTACATGTCTATTTTGGGTGTTGTGTATAGTTAATGCAGAACAGTTTATGATGGTACGGTATATGTTAATAAAACACGTACCACTTCCATTATTATTGGTACCGTTTTGTGGCCTCGATGCAAAATCACCCGACGACTGTCCCAAATACAGAGGTTGACAACGCGACACACGTAGTTCTGTCATGCACATTGGCGTTAGAATGACGTCAGCACGTTCAACGTCGTCACAATTCGAAAGCTCCCTAATAATTTTTCCATAAAGAACGTGATTTTCTCGTGTGAAACCCGAACCGAGGTCTCCAGATCAATAATATGGAATGCGGTTGCAGATTGGTACTCAACTATTTTCTCATGATTCGAATGATGACAAGAATGTAAAATAATAACAATGGTACACAGTACCACGACCTACCTATCGTCATATGGCACGCTCACGCCGGCCACTTTCAGCGTATCACAATGGAAAACAAATAATAGAGCAAATAATAAAAATGCACAAGCTGTAACACAAAAAGTAAACTTGGCTGTCTTTTCAAGATTTAGGTTAAAGCGTTTTATAAGATAACCACCAAGAGCTGTGCTTAGGGCTGCGGCTGGAATCAGAGCTCCTGTAAGAAAAAAAGAATAAATGATTATCTTCATTGTAGATAACAAAAGGTAAATATAGTACAGATTAAGTGAACATGTTAACATTATCTTGTTGCAGTTACTGCAGTAATTCAATTACAGCAGTATTAATTCAGTAGCTGTATAAGAATTAATGAAAACAGCATGTCAAGGCGAGACCCCCTGTGTCAATGCAGTCACCAAAGTAAACAATAGTAACTACAATAGGTTTAAACGCATATAGGTTACTGCAGTGACTGCAGTAGAATTATTTTGAATTTGTATGAGCGTAAAGAGGCTTAATTTTTAATTCTATGGGGGATCCCACACCATCCCATACCCACCCCCCCTGGTCCACTCAGTCTATCGAACCCGCCTCGTCGCCTCTAGCCTGTCTCACAGGCCTTACGGTCTGGTTTATTCACTTTTATTGCTAGATCTGTTTAAGGCACTATAGACGTCCCATACTCACTTATTTTAGTTTGGCCGACGCCTCACGGCTAAACTAAAATAAGTGGGTATGGGATGTCAATTGCGCCAGAATCAAGCAATAAAAGTGAATAAAACAGATCGTAAGGCCTGTGAGACAGGCTACGTCGCCTCGATCGCTTTGTTTTCACCCCTCCATACTATGAGTGGTCACTTACCGATATTTATTATATAGCGGGTTATATAATTATATATCGGGTTATATATTATATATCAGGATATATAATAATATATCCGATAATTAATTATATATGACATATAATTATGTAACTAATAATCATATACTGGATATATAATTAAATATCGGATTATATAGTTATATGTCCGTATATTTAATCATATGTCTAGATATATATGCTTACAATTAAATACCGGATACAGTATATATAATTAAATGTCGGATATAATTATAAGTACGAATATTCAAATATCTGTACATAATATATAACCCGGTATATAATTATACAACCTATAACTAACATACCAAATATCAATAAGTGAACACTTGGTGCCTCAAAAACTCCATGATCATAAATAACCTCCCGCTTTGGCCAGGATATTCCAATTATGTATTATTACTGTACATGCGGTTTTAAGCAAGGCTTAGATATGAACACTTTATTTTAACAGTTTTTTAAGTATTTCTTAGAACATTCGTGGTAACTATTTTGAACAATTTTCTTGGTAATTCGGAAAATGATTGGAAATATGAATAGGCCTATAAAAAAACAATTAAAAATATAAATTAATGTTTTAAGGTTTCTTAATCTGTTATTTGTCTTTCAGGAAGAGGAATATATTATTAACGTCTAATAGGGTTGTAAAACAGGCCTTTGTTGTATCCTAATTTAAGATTTCCTTATTTCCTAGTCATTTGTGCGAGTTGTGGCCGAGTGGTTAAGGCAGGGGAACCGTGAACCATAGCAATAACAAGATCATGGGTTCGAGGCCCGCTCGCACCATAGTTCTGGTGGTGCAACAAGTCTTCTCGGATAAGGACTATAAACCGTAGGCCCAGTGTATACATACGGCTCGTGTGTACTACAAAGAACCCAGTACAAATTTCGAGACGAGCAGGGGGTTACCCCGGTGTACTGGTCAATACATCTCCTGCCATGGGACACGTCACATTTCCATTTATTAAAGTAGCTAAATGTTTTAAAAAATATATCATAATTTCCACCTACGAATTGTTGATGATCGTCGTATATACTGAGAGATAATAAAGAAAATTCTGTCACAGATATCCAAGGAGTTCAATTCAAACGTTTAAGAATTTATAACGTATCAGTTTTCGTATTTCGTAAAGTTACAAAACCTCGCTATTGTTTTACACCTCAATCAGTCTTCATCAGTCAGTAGGCTATTTCTTGTGTAAATCTCTTTGGATTTGGCTCAGAGTAATGAGGTGTAATAGTTTTGAATCGCATTTGGTGTATCAAGCTAACGCTAACAATTTTAACCGCGAAATAAGCATTTGCAAGTTCATTTATTATAATGTTTTTACCTCAATATTGAAATAAAGTTTACGCATATTGAAGGCGGATGTATCACGCAGTCGTTGGAGCTGCATATTATATACACGGGGGTGGG
>JAOTQE010063944.1:0-18104 GCA_025631205.1 Nesometra sesokonis
TATTTTTCAGAAATAGGTACAAATACTTGTAATTCTGTTCCCAAAAACGGCATTGATCCACTCTCTTATTTACCACCTCCCCCCATTGACTCTTTTTATATCAACCCAGTTACTGAAACTGAGGTACTTAATATAATTAATAACTTAGATATTAATAAAGGCTCAGGCCATGATTCCCTCACACCATTTGTTCTTAAAAAAGTTGCTCCTATAATTTTAAGCCACCTTACCCACGCCATTAATTTATCATTTAGTATGGGGTCAGTACCTAATCACATTAAAATTTCAAAAGTAATTCCTGTTTTTAAAAAAGGTGATTCCTATCTACTTAATAACTATAGACCAATTTCGATTCTACCAATTTTCTCAAAAATAATTGAAAAATTAATGCATACCCGTTTGTATAATTATTTCATTGAAAAACATTTACTTAATAACCATCAATATGGATTCCGTAAATCTCATTCCACTTCTCATGCTATTCTTGAACTTACTAATTCTGTTAATACTGCATTTGAAAACAATGAATATTTATTAAGTACTTTTCTTGATTTATCTAAAGCTTTTGATGTTGTTAATCATGATATTTTAATTTCAAAACTTTTTCGTTACGGTATTAGAGGTATTTCATTAGATTGGTTTAAAAGTTATCTTAAAGATCGAAAACAATATGTTCAAATTAATAACTGTAAATCTTCTTTAAGGCAAATCTTATGTGGTGTACCACAGGGATCAGTTCTAGGACCATTACTATTTCTTATTTACGTTAATGATTTACCTTTCGTTAGTAATATTTTAAATACTGTCTCCTTTGCAGACGATACAACTTTATTTTATTCTAATAAAAATATTGATGTATTGTTTAATGTATTTAACTCGGAGTTAAATAAGATTAGTGACTGGTTCACTACAAACCAACTATTGATTAATACTACTAAGACAAATTTTATTTTATTTCATAATCGCCGTACTAAACATAAATTTGCTAAAAAAAATTGTGATGTTTTTTTACATGGTAAAAAAATTGAAAGAAAAGGTGAAGTCTCATTCCTTGGACTCGTAATAAATGAACATTTAAATTGGACTAGCCACCAACAATTAATTGCAAATAAAATATCTAAATATATTGGTATTTTAAGCAAGTTAAAACATTTTTTTCCTAAAAATATTTTACTTTCTTTATATAATTCATTTATTTTACCTCAGTTGTTATATTGTAACATAGTTTGGGCTGGCGATTACCCATCACATTTACAAAAAATTCTTATTCTACAAAAACGTGCTGTTCGTATAATAACATCTTCCCACTTTAGAGCTACATCCGAACCATTATTTAAGGAACTTAACATTCTAAAAATTTCTGACCTCCATGAACTTCAAATTATTTACTTTATGTTTCAATATGTAAACAATATGTTGCCCATTTCAATATCATTGCTTTTCTGTAATCGTTTGGTATCACATTCATATAGTATAAGAAATCCTAATAAATTGCCTGTCCCTTTTGTAAAACTTTCAAAAAGTCAATTTTTTATTACATATACCGGTCCTACACTGTGGAATAAAATTGCCTCCAACATAATTTCGAAATATAAAACCCCCAAAACTTTTTAAAAATACATGAAAAATTATTATCTGTCAAATTATCTAGGCCTATTATCTGAGTAATTTTGCGCTATTGTATTACTTTTTATTTATTTATTTTATATTATATTTTTGCATGTTATCTATTTTATTTTTTAAGGGATCATTATGAGACAAGTATGTTACTTCTAGTTTTGATCCCTATAATGGTCCTTACAGTCATGCAATGTATGAATTGTATTTTATTAATGCATTATTATTATCGTATTGACCATTATGAAATAAATGTTAATAAATGTTAATATTGAATGACATTAGGACGAAAGCTAAGGATATCAGATGTTGGTGGGCCAAAACATATGTAACATCTGATGACTTGACTTTTTATAGTATAAACTCATGATAAGGAAAAGCACTATATTGAGGCTTGACTGATCAGAGGCTTTCTGACATACGAGTGCACGCAAAAAGAAAATTATAAAATCTAACTTGTACACTTTTAGAAATTCTACATCATCACAACAAAACCCTGAAGTGATTTATGCTGGACATGCCAACACCACAACCAGAAAATTACCTCAGGACAAATGCCACAGAGGAGAGAAAGAGGGAACTTATTCAGGCCCCAGTAGAACATCTTCATGTGGTGGAACTGAAAAAAAGGCTATACCAACAAGATGTTGCCTCAGCTAAGTCGTCGATCGATAATGCTCCTTGTGAACTTTCTGCACATACAGCATGTTCCAGAAAAGGTGTTATGCACTACAGCTTTGATTTTGCACAGCAGGTTTGTTTTTTGTTCTGAAATTCCTAATTGAGTTTTCAGTGGCAGATGCAGAGGTTTCAGTGGGTCGTGGCAACCCCCAAAACTGTTGTAGGACCATCGTCATGGAAACGGCACACAAGTAGCGAAAGTTGAACTTAAAAGGAGGAAAAGATTGGTCCGTAATGTAGTGGGACAATTTGGGCCAGAGGGCCGATGACAACCACATAGTTTAATTGATCAACTTACACATCGTATACCTTTAACTTACTGAATGATCCATTTGCAACAGCAACAATATCAAAGAACGATCTATTTGCAAATCACCTCCCTTAACATTACAGAAGGAATCAACAGTTATTTGACGCCAGTATGGATGCTACTACCCAAAGCATCGAAAACCTGTCGAGAACTAATAAAGTGTAGTTGTAAAAAATTTCCCCTATGTTCGGTGAACTACAAGTGTCACTCTGCACGTCTTTCTCATCCATTTTGTGGAGTTTGTTGCTCATCAAGCACCTCGGACATTGTTTAAGCCTCAATTATACACATAATCAATGTTTTGCATAAAAAAATTAATAGCCAAATTTCTATCAGATTAATTTCATAAAACGTATTACTATTTCTAAAATTATTTGGTGGTATTACTATTATATTTATTATACCTGCCAAATTTTTTTGACACCCAACGCTTGAGACAATACCTTGCCACTGGTGATGGGCTAAACTTTGCTGATTTCGATCTGTGGTCCATTCATTTTTAGGTCGTTTCTTAATTTCCACATTTTTGAGGGCGCGATTATATCATATTTTGCCTCATGTTGACTCACGCAAAATCGTTTTTACAGGATTGTTTATGTGTAAGAATTCTGCTAATACATAAAAAACTTTCCGTATGCATGAGACGTTCAAAATAGGTCCCAATGCGCGAGACTCATGCATTATGCATGAGAGTTGCCAGGTATATATCATTCAAATTGAAAAATTTTAGGAAAAGAAAAAAAAATTATAAGACCACAGCAAAAGTGAACCTCCTCGCTCTCCATTCTCCTCGTCTTTTATGTCCTCGTTCTCAATCACCACCTCCTACCATTGCAATTTCGAAAAAAGATACACCGGAACTTGTAATTCATATTATAATTTTATACTAATGTACATTTTGGAAATAGAACCTCGCCAAACATGACTTTTCTGTCCGGCGGTGCTTAATTTAGAGTACATTATATGATGTCAGCAATGAAACAATTTGAAAAGCAAAATTTTAAGTACAATTTTAGCAGTGCTGAAATTAATTAGAAACAGAAGACACAGTAAAACTTACTAAAGTTGTATTTAAAGTTTCAATGAAAAAAAAGTTTAACTTCGAGGCAAAATCAATTTTATCTGACTCAGAGCAAGTATTAATCATTGCAAGTATACAGAAAACAAAGCGGCATAAATATATATGCATTTTGGATGAATTTTCGACTTAGGCAAAGTTAACTTCGGTGAGTTTGACTGAATCTTTACATTTTATCTGGATGTTTAATGCATCCATACCAATATGCACCACTCTAAAGACTAACTAAAGATTTAATATATACGGAAATAAAATCATAGAAGTGTTTTTTATTTCAGTTGCCAACCCAAGAACTAAATGTACTTGACAAAAAGAAAAAATGTTCACTTTTTACCAAAAATCTCTTAGGATCTTTGGCTCAGACACATTAAGAAATTCATCACTGAAAAGGAAATCTTCCAATCGCACAAAGACGACAGGCCGTCCTGCACTAGATGCCAACAAGTTTTGGGAAATTAAACCAAAGTTTTTTTTATTGTACCTAATCACTAAAAATTATTTTAAAAATATGTAGTGTCATAGAAATCAAAATTTAGGTAAAAATGTACTCATTTACCAGAAGGAGAAACAGGCAATGACATAGCTATAAATGTCAAATTTTGGGTGGCAAACAGTGTGTTGACATTTTCAGACTTCGGTGGTGTAAGTTGAAATCATAGATTTATTATTAACGGCTAGATAGTGAACTAGGGTGTGCACAGAAAATTGTCATTGCTACCAAGCAATACAGTGCAATCATTTGCAAGTATTTAAAAGGTCTAAGAAAACATTAAAATAAATGACCCCTTCCCTTAAGATTTAACTACTGTAGCATTAAGATTTTCTGCAACTTATTGTTGATGTTTCTTTAATCACTCCTGCTATTAATTACTTAATATTATTAACTGTGTTTGTTGGGGATCTACAAGTGATGAAGACCCAAACTGAGTTTAATTCTGTACTTCCTACAAACCCTCATGCATAAATAATTCAAAATTTGTAATAAAAGGGAGACAAGGTATAAAAAAAGTTTTTGAATAAACAGTTATAGGCCTTTGTGTTCTGTTAAAATTCAATAAAATATACATACTTTTTTATTTATGAGAATTCAAAAACAAATGCAACATCTCGAAGAAGTACAGAAAGAACGCAAGTTCTTACGGAAGCAATATAAGTAGTATAATATAAATAAGCAATGTTCGAACAGCCAAGGCGCTAAGAGAGAAATTATTTATCCAGTGGAACCGTTGCAGCCAGGTCTGAGTATATTTCGTTGCTTAATAGAAATGTGCTGTTTGGGGTTGCTGCTGAAGGTTTGACGAAACAAGTCAACTATTTAATAGATGAGGCCTATAATATCTCAAAGGGCAGCAATGGAGTCAGTTACCATGATTTCTTTTGTGAATTTGGCCTTGGAGAAAAAGATGTAGTTCTTAACTGTGACAATTGTGTAGGCCAGAATACTTTACTTTATTTGCCGATGCCTGAGTGGGCTACATGACAGCGAGTACATCAATTTTATATTGCATGGGCATACAAAATTCTCACCAGATGCTGGCTTTGTTCTCCTCAAACAGAAGTTTGCAGACATTTGTGAGTTGTCTGGATGGAGAATGTCATTTGAGTGACAAGTAATGTGGAACACATTCATCACTGAACTACAATAACATTATTCTTTGGTAAGAAAGTTACCAGTTGAATGAAGCTTAGTATATTTTCTGATGAGTACAATTAATACAGATTTGATTATATTCCATTCAGTTATAATTGGTTATACGGTACAGTATCAAATATACATCTATGTTCTGTTAAAATTCAAAAAAATATATATACATTTTTATTTTTTAGAATTCAAAAACAAATGCAACACCTTGAGGAAGTACAGAAAGAACGCAAGTTCTTAAGGAAGCATAATAAGAAATGTTCAAACAGCCAATGCATCGCTAAGAGAGAAATTATTTATCCGGCAGAACCATTCCAGCCAGACCGAGTATAGTTGGTTGCTTAAAGGAAATGTGTTGTTTGGGTTTGCTGCTGAAGATTGACGAAACAAGTCAACTATTTAATAGATGAGGCCAATAATATCTCAAAGGGCAGCAATGGAGTCATCAGTTACCATGATTTCTTTTGTAAATTTGGCCTTGGAGAAAAAGATGTAGTTCTTAACTATGACAATTGTGTAGGCCAGAATACTTTACTTTATTTGGCGATGCCTGAGTGGGCTACACGACAGCGAGTACATCCATTTTATGTTGCATGGGCATACAAAATTCTCACCAGATTCTGGGTTTATTTTCCTCAAACAGAAGTTTACACAGACATTTGTGAGTTGTCTGGATGACCTAGTTGATGTTGTCAAACACCGAGTGGTGCAGTGTATGGTAGTTCCTTTTCCAGAATGGCTACCATACATGCACCACTCAATGATGTACATGACCAAAATTTGAAGAGGAAAAAATGTGGGTTGAGAGGACATTCCTATCAAACGATGAGACTTATCTCATGTTTTAAATTGGAAAACCACATATCTTCCGACATACCACATTCTTTTACTTCAAAAAATCCTGTGGAATATCGGTAGTATTTTTTCAACTAGCTATAAGGCTGAATAAAGACGTACAGATCTCTAGTTGTTGTATTGTAGGTTCTGAGGCACTGAAACTTTCATTTGTGCTTAAATGCTAGGATATTAATAAAAAGATCCGAGAAATGTTTATTAAATATCCTGATCTACGTATGATTCTCAATATAAATCATGAACTAGAAACACTCAATACTATTTCTGATTATCTTAACTACAAGCACATCAACAAAAATTATGTTGAAAATGGGAGGACTATGTATTGCATTTAGCTTTGTTCAGATAATATATTTGGCATAAGTACCAAGCAGAAGAAAATGTGATGCTAGATATACAACATCCTCATCATCATCATCATCATCAAATTCACGGCAATGAATAGTGTAGGCAATGAATAGAGTAAATGGTGCTGATGCGAACCAATCCCTACTGCTAATGAGTGCCTGTGTTGTTGAGAAATCGCAATGTATGTGCCAAGATGAAAATTTGACTAGAAAATAAAATGGAATGTATTATAGGAAAATGTTGACTTCGAATTTGTATGTATACACAAAGAAGTTTTGAGAATTAATTAAATTAATTCAATTAAAAATGAACCTACTGGGTAAACAACCGTCTAGGTAAGGCAGTAAGGAGAGCGATTCCTGTGTGGGGTGATGAGAATACGATACGAGCTTCCAATTGATGATGGTACCTACTCACAAATGATTGGGCGGGAACATAATCTCCAAATCACAGTAAATAGAAAATTATGGAAAGAGGCAAATACTGAAGTCATATTGCGGGCTTAGTTTTTGAAGGCAACAGATAAGACTCAATTGGTATATCACAGTAAGGTTGAAGTGAACAATTATTGTAATACATGTCAATAAAGTGTTATTAAACTATCAGATAATTACTTTCCTCCAAGTAAATTTTAATTTTAACAGACAACAGCGTGTCTTTAATTACCGCCTTAGCAGGGCCAGAATGGCTTTTGAGAGAACATTTGAAAGCCTGAAGGGCTGATGGCGTATACTAATGCGTCGAAATGATACACACAATTTGAAAGTCCCTTTGATGGTAAGCGCTTAATGCGTGCTCCATAACTTTTCTACATCGAACAAAATGATGAACTTGATGTGATGCCCGACATGCCTGAAGGTGAAGCGAACAATCATGATGGACCTGAAAATCCATTACCTGATGCCATAGATATCAGGACAGCTTTAATGAACTATTGTAATACACATTAATAAAGTGTTATTAAACGATCGGATAATTACTCTCCTCAAAAGTAAATTTTAATTTTAACAGAGAACAGCGTGTCTTTAATTACCGCCTTAGCAGGGCCAGAATGACTATTGAGAGAGCATTTGGAAGCCTGAAGGGCTGATGGCGTATACTAATGCGCTGAAATGATACACACATTTTGAAAGTCCCTTTAATGGTAAGTTCTTAATGTGTGCTCCATAACTTCTGCATTGAACAAAATGATGAACTTACTGATATACCCGACACGCCTGAAGGTGAGGCGAACAATCATGATGGACCTGAAAATCCATTACCTGATGCCATAGACATAGGACAGCTGTAATGAACTATTGCAATACACACCAATAAAGTATTATTGAACACTAGGATAATTACTTTCATCTTAAACATAAACAGAATAAACATTTTTTAAATATAGATTTCAATTCCGTTGAGGAAAAAAGAAAGCTAGCTAGCAGCCTAAAGCTACAGTATACCAAACATCCATGTTGGAGTTTTGAGGTGTATAAATGAGGAAGGAAACTCCACAGATAGGTTTACATTACAAGACAGGATAAAAGAGGTTAAGAAATAAAGATGAGAGAGGAAAACAGCAAAGCAAAAAAGACCAAGAACTAAAGGCAGTCAATTATTGGGTGGATGTAATACAACAGATTGTAAAACAGGATGGGGTTTGGGAAGTAGATGATATTGAAAAATACTATAATGGATATTTTCAAAGTCAAATGAGTTTATTAGAAGATATTTGGATAAACAATTGAATTTTCATAATACCATCCTCAAATCAAGTGACATAAAAATATTTCTTCCAATTGTTAACCTAACTTCACAAAAAGAAAAAAAGAAACTACAAAAGAAGAGAAGAATCATCCGATTCAGGGTGCAAAATTAAGATTTTGCCATAGTTGCCCATGTTGAACAAGTGAATTAAAAGGTTTACTCACCAAAATAAATTTGTACCCACTCCTAGAAAAGTCTTTCACTAGAATTGTTAACATAACAGCAAAAAAAAAAAAAAAATGAAACAACAATACAAATAAGGAAGATTCCATCTAGAATTAAATTTCCAAAAAATCCTACTTAGCTGACACTGGTTAGAAACACTAAAATAGCAGCAACTTGAGGAGGCCAATTTATCGATAAGAATATTGAAGAGAAAGTAGTAATAGAGTGACTGCCAACCTTCATCAAAGACTTATTGGGGGAAACCAGCATGCACCAGCTGTAGTTTGTAATGATCATAATGTTAAAGATGATGTAAGACCAGAGCATTAACAATGCAATAATACCTTGTAGTATTCAGATTAAATGATAGAGATCTATTGTGGTAGTTAGTAGCAATAGTGATTCTACCATAGATGCTGACAGTAGTCTGTTTTAATCAGGTTATGAATTAAGTCTATAATTTAAGTGTATCATAGATTTACTTACTTATTTTTAACAATTCGCACTGTACAGTACAAGAGAAATAGAATTTAGCTAATTTCCAAGGTCTTCCAAGACAAACATTTAACATAAACGATACAATACAAAATTTATTTATGAGAAAAAAGATAAAATTGCTTTTTAAAATTGATAAACTGTGTTAGAAATGACTATTGATTAGAGAGATTATTTCAAAGGGCTATTGTTGATGGAAAAAATGGAGACTGATTAGCACGAGTCCTACATTTAAGGTCATAAATGTGTTGGAGTGATTTATTTCTCCTACTACGATGACCTGGTGCTGTTGACACCTCAAATGTAAATTCTCACTCTGCTTTAAATGAGTTAAAGGTGGCCTTAGAATTGAACAAGCTGAAATTTCAAAGTTTCATGTAATTCTTTAAATATTGGTGATTTAATTGTTTGTATTGTATTGTTGAGCATTCATAAGTGTCTTTTAAAAAAGTGAACAAAACAGAAAAGATAAAGAAAAATAGGAACGGGGATCATGAGGAATTGATTGTTAGTAATAGGTTGAGCAATGACTCAACTAGGTTACATTGTTACAACAATTATGTAAAGTTAAGCAAAGTCATATATAGAAAGTTGTACATAAATTGGTTAACAGGGATTGAGAAATAGAGAGTTCCAAGGGATCAGAAGAATAATACAGATAGTTTGTAGTTGATTTAAAATCTGTAGTCCACTTGTACACTGGTTACATGCTTAATGTAACATCAGTGATGAGGATAATTATGGTAATGGTAATAAAGTTTTGGTGAATAAACTAGGTTTTTATTTCACTTAATGTTGACAATGTTCAGTTTGTCAAAAAGGTGGTGGAAATTATTTTTAATGATATTCCAGTGCTTGACTTCAAGTCGGATCCAATGACACTGGTGATGCCACTGCATGAATAGAAACTGTGGACATAATGATAACCTCTACAGGTACAGCTGACCATAAACAAGGCTACTCCTTCATATGTGGGAAAATTATTTTGTAACAAATTTTCTTTGGAATTATTTTTATTACTATTACATAATCTTAATAACAAGAAATTGCTTGATACATTTTGGCTATCCTCAGTAACCTGTCACGCAAATGAAGCTGAGCTGTTTTCCAGCATTCATCATGGTCCTGCGACTAGAGCCTTATTCAGGTTTCTGCTGTTGTCTCCTTTCAGAAATCAGTGTTCATTTGAATCATGTTATCATAGACATGGCTCAGTTCATGTTCATTTGAACATGTTGTCATCGACATTGCTCAGTTCATGTTCTCCCTACCTCTGCTGATGTATAATTTCTTATCCATGTCTGCTTCTCAGTATTGTGTTCTTTATTTGGGACCTGGTTTTCCTTAGGATAAATGATTTGCAAATGAAGTTTGAAGTATCATGTGCTTTTGGTTCTTGTACCTCATGGTTTTCTTTGTTTGCTTTCAGTGTTTTGTCGGTTTCCTTTGTATAAACTTGTTTACAATTGTGGCAACCAGCTTGTTATAATATTCAGTATTGCTGATCCTTTGTCTTTTGAATAAAAAAGAATTTTCCTTAATTCGTTTTTTTGGTCAATATTCATGCCATCCCTGATACATACAGCAAACCAACAATCATAGACTTTACAATTAGTATAATATAACAGTAATGTCTTTTCTTGTATTCTCTTAAAAACTTCTTTCATTCAAAACTCCAGTCAGAACATCCACATTTCGGCAAGAATATTTTTATCTGGTTCAATTCCTGTTTTCACCTTTTTCTCATTATACAATGAATGAAAAAAAATTTCCTTAATTCGTTTATTTTTTTTGGGTAAATACTCAATATTTATGTCATCCCTGCTACATACAGCAAATCAACAATCATAGTCTTTACATTTAGCATACTATAACAATAGACAATTTATTTTCTTGTATTCTCTTAAAACTACTTTCAAAACTCCAGTCAGAGAATCCACATTTCGGCAAGAACATTTTTTATCTGGTTCAATTCTTGTTTTCGCATTTTTCTGATTATACAAATGATTCACACCTGTCCACCAGGGTTTTGATGACACAAAGTTTGTATTCCATTGAGTGGTTGGATTAAAAATGCAGACACTGATCTGTGTGCAGTTTTTTTTTATACAGAGGATTTGATGCTGCATTACGACCGAGATAATTGTGTACGAAACGATATATTTGTTACAGAACCAAGATGTGAATGATGGAAAAACAACTCAACATTATTTGAATGACTAAGGATACTGAAAATTAGCTGAAATAGCAATAGTTTCTTGTTACTAGTATTTAGTTTATCAGAATTAAAATACTTCCAAAATAATACTCTTTAAACCAGATGAAGTTTTGAGCAAATTTTTTTGCACTGTTAAAAAAACATAGCAGTTGAAAAGGCAAGTCGTTCCTCGAAAAGGGAAAACGACTTAACTTTGGAAAGTTGAATTTTCCAAGTTTGCATGAAGATTTTCTATTTTAATCCATGTCAATTTAAAATAATACAAGTGTCAATTGAGTAGTTACCAATAAACACTGTATATAAATGAAAACAATGATAAGCAATTTTGGAAGTGTGGCAGATATGGGAACATGGGAAAGGAATAATCATGTCTAGTAAAAAACAAAGAGTGTAATCAATGGGGACATTTTGGTTACCTTGCAGTCATGTGTAGGTTCAAGGGCAATAAAGATTTGGTAGAGAAGAAAAAAATATAGTAAAGTAAATATGGTAATTAAATCTTGAAAAGGAAAGTATTTTAGTGATGAAGAATAAAGAATAGCTAAATTGTGATGTATATATTAAGGGTCACACTTTGATTTTTGTTCAAGCCGTTGCATACATATTCAAGCTGTAGGAGCCTTCTTGGGGTCTGCCTGAGGTACAAATGTTATACTGAAGAGTGATGAATAATTGTATGTTATTGGGGTTAAATAAAGAAGAGCCAATTTATGGTGCATTATTGATGGTAATATGTTCATGTTTTTGACTCGGCCAGAAAAAAAACAGTCTTTTTATATGACAGACACACCATGATACAGTCAAGCTGTAGGAGCCTGAAAAAATTGACTGACACACCATGATGCTCATGGACAAAGCCATTTGAGAAAACATTGCAACTCAAGCAAGCATAGGGACCTACAGACACTTAGCTGATAGTGTGAAGATCCAGACAATACATTTGTTAGGTCACAACAGAACCTGCAAAGCTGTCACAAGTGCATCATCAAGACGCACCCGGCATATTTATACACTTTCTTGTGTTTTTTAACAGAATATCAATAAATACTGATAAACTTAAATTTTAATGTTGTAGCAGAGAGGTATACTGTTTAGGGAGAAATCTTGAGAACCTCGTTCTGATAATGTTGGACCCTATCGTCTGCCACTAGAATCTGTAGGAATTCTAAAAGGAAGAGTGTTGCATAACAGGAGGTAATCAAATATGTAGAGTTGGGGTGGCATGGAAGTAAAGTTAAGCAGTAACATACTGCCTATTTCAATGTACGGAAGAAATTAATAGGATTAGAAAGTAAGAGTTTCAGATGACAGGTTGGCAGTATCATTCTCTAATAATTCATTTTAATTTATTTTTAGTTTTATATTTTTAAATTCAAACTCCTACAAAGCTTCTAATAGATGAAATAAAACCTGGCACAGCTATTTTAGCTGCAAGAGATATGGTGAAACCACAAAATTTTGGCATAATTTTTAATGTTGAAGAAAACTGAGGAACATCAGGCATACTCACTAGCTATAAAGGTTGCATAGTTTAAATGACCTAAGGATTACTACATGCAAACAATGCATTGAAGATCAGGGGCCACAAAAAAACTTGGAAGCAGATGCTTTCATCAAACTCAGAGCAATAGAATGGCATTCAATGATAACAGCTTCTGTCTGAAAGCAATGATAAGCAAAGAAATTAAAAACATCAGCAATGCTCTCACTGACAGATGACAAGTTATTTAATCAATATTTGAAAGACCAGTTGCCATAAAGATGGAAGCATAATATAACCAATAATTTAGAACAGAATGATTGTTCATCAAAATCACAGTGTGAAGCACACATGATACCTGTTACCTTAGGAAGTGCATGTATAGTCCTGGAGCTGGAAAAGACACTGTAGACGCCTACTAGTACAACATTTTTCGAGGATTATCTATGTTGACAAAGGTGGAAAAAAACTTTGGCTTATACCATTTTTTAAAATATTAACTTTATCTAATGTTTACTGCAAAAGTAAATGTGTAAAGTTATAATCCTAGCAAGCCACCACAAGACGTTTTGTCATAGCAAGACAAACTTAGATTGTTGTTTACTACAGATAAAAGACATGAACCAATGTAATGGTATGTAAAGATATGCAAGAAAACAATTAAAAATGATTTGTTTTATTGGTAATTAAGTTCAATTAAACATGAGGTATACTGATATAGGAAGATGGAAACAGATGCCCAGACCTCGGTGTCACAAGTCAATTGCAAGTATAAAAGTGACCTGGTCAGCTACCCTTACAAATTGTATGTCGACTACAGAAAAGTAGATACTGTAGTCGACTTCACAATGTACTCTTTTCCCAACACAATTTTCATGGACTTAGCGCCTATGTTCATTGTTCTTTTACATTGCCTATTTCATCAATACGGTTTACGAAGGCAAAAACTTGTTTGTAATTGAATTTAAATAAAGCATATATACTTTTTTTTATTGCAGGCACATGCTGTTACTTTAGACTACAAACAATTATTGCACGACACTCTACTGTAGAAGCAGGTGAAAGTTCAGGTGGAGTAGGAGTAGGTACTATAAGATCCACTCAACCTATTATTGTCACCTCGTTGAGAAAACTGGCTGAAATCGCTTACAGGAAGCTGTTTTTAACAACATACATGATGACACTTGATAGATTGCCGTTGTCTACATTTAAGGCATTAGTATGAGTTCAGAAAGCAAATGGAGTACAACTGCTAAAACAGAAAGTTCCAACAGGGACAGAGAGTATGTACATATTATTGCTGAAGTCATATGAGAAAAGTTGAAAGATATACTGGGATCTGTAGCAGCCTTTTCTGTTTTAAGCGATGGCTCACAGGCTAAACAAAGTCTAGAGAAAAGAAACTTGTGATGGTGAAAGCAGCGACACATGGGCTTGAAGTTCTTTATTGCTGCTTTAGAGGACATCGGCAGGATTGGAGATGCTACTGCAGAAAACCTGCATAAGGCTATTAACCATGCATTGCAAGAAAGCATCAACATCAAAAGTGAAGATTACCACGCCACTAGTGCAGCAGCCTTTTCTGTTTTATGTGATGGCTCACAGGTTAGGAAAACCTCTAAAGGAAAGGAACTTGTGATGGTGAAAGCAGTGAGACATGGGCATGCTAAGTTCTTTATTGCTGCTTTAGAAGACATCGACAGGATTGGAGATGCTACTGCAGAAAACTTGCATAAGGCGATTGACCATGCATTATTAGAAAGTGTCAGCATCAAAAGTGACGATTACCACACCAAGCTAGTGGCAGCTACAGATGATGGTGCTGCTGTAAATACAGGTACAACTACATACAATCAGTATATATAGAGTAATCTACTACATCCAACAAATTTCCAAATTTATATTTTGATACATTTATTTCTTTATTTATAGCCATTTTTATAAAAACAACTAATTTATTGAACAACAATCAATGTTTTTATGGCTCTACCATCATTTAATCAAACTGCACTGAAAGAACTACGTTTATATTATAGTTCTTAAGAAGTCAGGCACAAATGTATGATGATGTAGTTTAAACCTATCAGAAGACAGAACAGAAATTGTTTTTGTCTCCTTGTTCGCTTTTGTTCAGATATTGTATTATCTTTCGGGCATTTCCCTTCTTCCTTTAATATTTTTTATTACATTATTAAACTTTATAAATTTATACTTTATTATCATTATCTTGATTGAATATTTTGAAATATGTTTTTGGAAGTCAAATGTTCTTTTTGAACTTGAAGGAAAAGGAGGCTAAAAAATCTCAAAATACTATGAAGCAACTGGGGTGTATCATATTGTTTGATTTCCATTTGTAGGCTTAGCGTTTAAACCCTCAATAATCATTTCACCCCTTTCTGCCAATGACAAACTCACTTTTACATACCCACCAATTTTTCAAATGGCAAAATAACTAGAAACTATATTGATGCAAAGTGGTATATTGACCAAACCCACCAAATTCTATGAGATCGTGTTACGCAGTTCCAGATATGTTGTCAAAGTTTACAGTATATACTGTAGATGTCCTGAAACACAAAAAGAATTAGATTGATGCATCAATGTACTGAAGTCGCCCAGCTCAGCGCTATTTAATCCTGCTATGGCATCTCATATTAAACAAGATTCATGGAAACCCATTCCTGAAGAAATGTTGTGTTTTTTTCAGATGGACTTCGAAAGTATGCAGAAACAAATTTTGTTTTATCTTAGCATCAGAAGAACCAGCAAATCTAGCCATGTTCTACTAAAATAATTGCATAATTTGTTGGACATCCAAGAAACTACATTATCTATCACAGGCTTTTGAAAACCTTGCCAAAAAGAATAAACCAAAACAAAACATAAGGAAATGAGCCAAAAATTTATTGAACAGATCTTGGTACCATTTTGTTTTAAATCAGGGGCATTTTTATGCAAGGCTTTCAGTGAAGTCATCATTTCACAACTGTAAAATCCAAACAAGCTCTTGTTGAGTGACAACCAAATATCAGTGGTAAACAAAGGATAGATGATCGAATTGTTTTAATATTTTTTTACAAGGTGATGCATTACTATATTTCCACGACATGAAGTTTTAAGTTTTTTGGGTAAGAAATAACATAGAAACTTAAAACTAGAGTGTTTATTTAGATGTAATGTCTAAGGGCTGATGGCTTTTGTACGTGCTCTATACATAATTTATGTAAAAGTTATTGGGCCATATTGGAAGTTAATGGAAAGTGATATCACTTCACTTATTGTGATTTATATGTGCTTATACAGAAGATGTACAAATGCTTCCAGGATTAGAGCATTGATGCTAGTTCAATGTTGAATGCTGGTAGAGTTTGCTTACCTGGTTTTGAGTTTGGCAGTGATGAAGTAAACAATTATGTTATTAATAATGATGACAGTTAGCATTCTCCAAGAACTAATGAAGGGGTTTATAGATGTTACTGAGCAGCAACTAGGAGACTTTCTACCCAGGTGGTAAGTATGGAGAAGAGCCTTCATCTGAACTGAGAGAATCGATGGCCCATTGCAAGCTGACCAACCGTGTGTCAGAGCATGAATTTTGGCACCTTGACTTCTCTCAGTTCAGACGACGTCACGCTTCTCTATACTTTCATTCACGTGTTCAGATGGTTAAACATAATCACACCATTTCAAAGTGGTTATCAAATAAGATGCCTGCTGATCGGGCAGATTTGCTGTTTAGGTAGAAAGAAGAGTTATGAGTATAGACAGAAATTTACCAGGAGAAGTTTAGGGAATCATTAAGTAAAGAAATTAGAAGAGAATCAAAGAGGAATTAAAGAGAAAGAGGCAAAGAAAATGACATATAAGAACCAGATAATAGAAAATGTTAGGAAGCATGGAGGTCCATGTAAAAATATCAAAGAATTAACATCATTGATTAACAGGTTCAGCTCCGATTCAAAACAAAAAGAGTAGAGGGCACTAGATCACGATGCAGTAAAGATGTGTATGCGTGGAGCTCCTGAAAATTTGTGCTGGGCCATCAATTGATGAATTATTCTCTAACCACATCTAATTCAAACAGTGTATTTATTGTAATTCAAACAGTGTATTTATTGAATCTGTTTAAAAGAAATATACCAGATATGGAAAAATCCAAGGCTGATAAGAAGAAAATAACGTATCATTTGAGATCTACCCCTGCTGAACAAAACAGCAATGCTTCAGAGAAGGAAAAATCAGGGTGACCCTATCAAATGCGATCCTTAATTCAAAACTGGATTTGATATTAAACAAACTGGATTCAATGAATAAACGAGTCACAAAACTGGAGACTAAGATGACTTACCTTTAGGTTTACAAGACAAGGAGAGTAGGTGGCAGTTGCCTATGAGGATGATTATTTCATAGGAACTGTTACAGATGTTGTAAACAATGATATGGCAACTGTTCAGATTTTAACACGAGGCATCAACCATGTTTTAAATGGCCCTGTGTGGATGATGTCACACAGGTTGACAGCAAATTTACTTTTGCTCATGGTTTTGAAGTAACCACAAAAAGTGGACGATCATTGTGAGTGACTGATATTGAATATGTAGAGTCTTTATTCAAACAATATCAGGCATTATTTTTCACTGAATGTGATTTATAACAAGTTGTCTTAAGACATTGTAAATAGTATTAATATATTCTGTATTATATGATCACTTTTTTTCCAATTCTTCAGAATGTTTTTCATTTTTGGTGAAAAAATTTTTGCATAATTTTGATTTTTGAAACATATCTTTTTACATTACTTGAATATGAACTTCCAAATGTATGAATGCTTTCCATATAACTAGCAAAATAAGTGTACAAAATTTTAGTAAACTCTGTTCAACCGTTTTGAAGATATGATCGGCCAAAATCAGACATTTAGTGTATTTTGGTCAATTTTGTGGCAGCTATTTTTTTATTTGAAGTCAAAATAATTCATAAATAATGTGAAAAATGACAAATCATTAATTTTTATTCCTTTATTTAGTTATATATAAGATGAAAAAAAAAATATTTGTATTGGCAATTTTGCGATTTTTTAGTTTTTTTGGGGTTTTTTGGGCCAATGTCAAATTTTGCATACATGTCAATTTTTAAGATTATGTAATTTGTTTATTTTTAACATTGGACTTGTAAAAAAAATACATCCACTACAGGTATGTTAATAATTGTACCGAATTACAATACTTTCTGATAAATAAGTTTAAAGATATGATGACTCAAAATGTGAGGTTCAGTGAATTTTTGCTACTATTAAACAACTTATAAGTTATAAGTGCTTATAAGTTGTCGTCATCAGATAACATATTTAATGAAGAAGTTCTAGAGATTTCTCAAATGTTTGATGAACTAAATTATCCTACTGAATTAGTTAACAGAATAATTAAGGATTTTGAACAATCCATGGCTAAGAATAAACCTATC
>JAOTQE010063955.1:7528-18100 GCA_025631205.1 Nesometra sesokonis
AAGCATCACAACATCTATCAATCCTTTGATGACTTAATACATAATCATCAGATTAAAAGTGACAAAATAGGGTCTTCGTTTTGGGTCTTCGGTCTTTGTTTTGGAGACACCCAACTAGGCCTACTGTATTTTAAATACACTGTAACCTAGTACTATTCTTATTATCTTAACATTTATGTTACTTTAATATGCACAAATTATTCAATAATTGTTTATTTGGAAGGCAAATATTAAGCTTAAATATTCTTGTTAGAGCCGAAAGTAATGTTAGAAAATATAGAATTAGAAGATTTTTTTTCATCCAAGTGTTCTACGTAGCTATTGTCTTATCAATTTTACTGTCTTATCAATTTTCTAATCTATCATGTCATTTTCATTATGGAATACGCCCAACTTTTTACTTCAGTTTAATTAAATATCGTCTTTCAATTAATAACATTTCAAAAGGAAAAGTATGAGTATTAAAAATTAGAGTACTTTAAATTAAATATACGTCTATATGCATTTGAAGGAAGCAGGCAGATGTTCGAGAAGAATAAGTCTTGGGCAGTCTCTGGACTACGAAGGACAGAAGTGGAAAGAAAAAATTGGACCAGACACCAAAAAACAATCATAACTAACAGTTGCAGGGCAATTACTGGAAAGAAAAAAAAATAATAACAATCAACGATAGACAAAATGTTAGCAGCTCATACTCCAACTGGCGCTAGAATATTGATACATAAAATAGTTAAAATGCTATAAAGAGATATGTATTTGTTTCTTTAGTTTCTCGGTTTTTAATTGAAATAATGATGGGAGATTGCGTAAATTGTTACATTATTTTATTTGTTTTTTTTTTTTATAACATTTAACATTCCTTCATTATGTGTTCTTCACTGCAAGTCGTCCTTTTCTACATTAAAGATCATTTCCCTAATAACATATAGCATTACTTCATTTGTGTTGTACATTACGTTCGCTCTCTTAATATTCCTTCCATAACACCTAACATTTCTCCATTTGTGTTCTACATTAATGCAACATTTCTTCTACTCTTCTTTAAATAGCATTGGACAGTCCTTCATTTGTGTTATAAGGCGTCTCTCTATTTACTCTTCCTTCAAGGCATCTAACATTCCTCAATTTGTGTTTCACATTAGGCCGTTATCCTTCTACTCTTTCTTCCATGACACATAACGTTCCTCAATTTGTATTCTACATCAAAGGTCACTCCCCTTCTACTCTTCTTTCAATAATATCTAGCATTCCTTCATCTGTGTTCTTCTTCCTTCATTTATTCCTCAATTTGTGTTACCCACTAAGGCCGTTATTCTTCTACTCTTCCTACAATGACATTTCACATTCATTCATGTGTGTTTTTTATTTAAGGTCGCTCTCCTACTTTTCCTTAATAACACCTAATATTCTTCCATTTTGTTTTCTACATTAAGAACACTCTCCTTCTACCTTTCTTTCAATAATATCTACCATTATTTCATTTGAGTTATACATACATACAAACCATTCTCCTTCTACTCTTCTTTAAATTATATCTAACATTCCTTCATTTGTGTTCTACATTAAGGGCTCCTTCTTCCTTATGGCATGTATGTAATATTCCTCAATTTGTGATCTCTATTAAGGTCGTTATCTTTCTACTCGTTATACCATAACATCCAACATTCCTTCATGTGTATTCTCCAAGGCTACTCTTCTTATACTCTTCTTTCAATAACATCTAACATTCCTTCATGTGTGCTCTCCATTAAGACCACTTTTCTTCTACTCTTCTTTTAATAGTATATTAAGTATAGCTTCCTCTTTCTTAAGTTTTTTTATCATAAAAATGAACAAATAAATAAAAAAAATTAAAACATTCTTTTAATTTTACACTCCCATGTAGACTTTATTCAAATTGTTCAAAAGTTGCCGTTATTGTTTTTACATAAGACCTAAAGAATTCATAACTCAACATTTTAGTAGGCCTACTCTATTTTAAAAGTTTATTGTCAACAGAAGTGAAAACAAAATATAAAAGAAAACCCGGATAGACCACCATCGAGTGACTCGCGGATATCATACATCTCACACACACGACGCATGATAACAAATAATAATTATTATTTAAATATGTCCTTCATATGACTAGACTAACGTGTCAATCGTTACTGGTTCCATAATTTCTAGGAAAGTAGAACGAGGTCGCACACCCATCTCCTAACACCCTGCCCTTCTCTATTTTCTTTAACCTGAAAGTCATATAAGTTATGTTAACAGTATTCCTGTTGACCAAACTAATGATTTATTTCTGACATAAAAAAAAAATCTAACGAATTGTTATACATTTAGCTGGTTTTTCTAGACAGATTGATATACTTCTGTGCCGTTTCTCAAGGTCAAATTAAAAAGATTTTTTAACGATATAAAAATAAACAATGACGAATACCATATTTTCTGGTATCCTTTTTGTGTAACATATTCAAAATAATAATAATACTACTACTGTACTACTACTACTACTACTACTACTACTACTACTAATAATAATAATAATAATACTAATAATAATAATAATAATAATAATAATAATAATAAAAATAATAATAATAATAATAATAATAATAATAATAGCAATGTTACTTTTGATATTCCTAGTACGTCTTGTCGATTAATGTCTTTGTATGCTATTTTATTCTTTTTCATTATTGTCTCAGTGATTTTGGTAAAAGAAATGAAATAAATTTTACATCCAAATACATTACATTACATCCAGACAGTAATGTTTGCAGTTAATCAAACATTCTTTAAGTCGCTGTTCTCAAAATACGTTATAGGGATATTGAAGGACACCATACCGTAGTGTGTGTGTTTTGTTTTTTTTTTTGGAAAGGGAATGTAGATAGGAAATGGTCTAGAAGCTAGAAGCTCTCTTAACATTTACATTTTTTTCATCCGACTTAAAGATATTAATTTTTGAAGTAATGGACCGTTACTCTACATAAACTTTCTATAGGCCTGTATACTACTATATTTCAAATATCTTAACCTTAAAATATTGTGGGATCACGAAAAATTTCGATAGACGCCTCACTTAAACAAAATAAAAACGAATTGTCTGGAGAATAATTGATGATTTTTATCCTTGTTTCTCTCTTTTCCTTGTTGGATTACAGGTCTGAATGTACACTTATACAACAATCGGATGGTCTAACGCTTTTACCTTCCCAGTAATTTATCTCTTTTTAAATAAGAATGAAACATCAATATTAGCAGGTCTAATGCTTGCTAAACCCAAGGACACGTCAATATCGGAATAAAATAAAAAACATCCAGTAAAATACAAGTTTATCAATAATTGATGTGTCTAAGATAACTCTAATTAAATTCGAATTGACTATGTGACGCATAAGTATTTTCCCACATTCGTATTTATATCATTACCTTGGGGATTTTTACTTGTTAATCTAATGTTAACAACTTCAGTTCTTAAATATTTTTTATGTAAACAGATCATATTCATTTTAGTATATGAGACAATTAAAAAGTAAATTAGACCTAACAATAGGCGTACCTGAAATTCAAAGTACTTTGTAATAACGTATTCCTAGAGCATTGTTATTAATGTTTTAAGGTAGGCCCAATTGGAATGTGTTGTATAATTGGAATTGTTTTGAATTAAGGATCCAGGTTCAAGAAATTTTTAATTGAGCATGCATAAGTGATGTAGGTTTCTGAACGAAAACGAAATAAAAAAAATAGGAATTATCACATGAACATTTAGTTTATGTAGGTCAAACATTAGGCTATTCAAGTATTTTTTGAAAATAGGCCTTACCGGCAATAATGTACAAGTTATAAAAATAGTCACGTTCCTGTCCAGAAAACCATGTATCATTATGTACATACCGTTTGTGCATGGCACAAGCTAGAACTCCTGGTGGGATTTGTTTGAAAATTGCGCTGAAATTTAGTACGGTACCTTTAACAATTGAGGTATTAAAATTAATACTACCATGTTTTAACATCTAAATAAAATAATAAACGTTTTCCCGTACTATTGTTATTATTGCCTTCTATGCTTATAATTATTTCACCACTCCATTTGGTAAAAATATTTGTTTCGAAAAGAATAATTTAGACCTATCAACTTATTATTGTGATAAGGAGATGGTACATCCTCCTACATACATAGGCCTATGTCTTACATATGTCTGCCTGGAAAAAGCCGCTTAAAAGTGTTGATAATTTCCAATAGGCCTAATAGGCCTTTGTAAGTCAACTCTACCAGTCGGATTTATAGACTGAACTTTTCCCTCCACAGGCTCCCTTAAAATTAACACCAAAAAATATGTCTTGTTGATTTCAATGAAAAAAACGTCTTTAAATACAACAGTAAGGTCCCTGAGGATCTCATATACCGGGACACAGTGCCGTTGAAAAAATATTAATTTTACAGTTTGACATTTTCTCCTACAAATTTGTTTTATAAAGAGGGTTCAGGTTTTTTTGATAGGCGATACTATTTGTTATGTTTGGTAGGAGGAGATTTTTCTCATGCACTCCATTGTCATTCATTTACTATAACTTCGTCAAGGCCAGTTTCTTTGACTTAGGTAAGTTATAAGGACTGAACTTAAGACCGTTAGAAGGTTGAATAAAACCCCCTCATCGATTTCAACAACAAAATCGATTTCAATGAAACGTTGAGAGGGATCAAGATCTTACATTAACTTTTAATGAATACTACAGGTAAACAATTGGCCCCGTCTGAATTAGTGTGCACAATACAAGTTGTTCTTGTGGACAGTATTTAACTCAAAGACGAAGATTTTAGTATACTGATAAAAAAAAATCGCGGAATTTCTTGATCTATTGAAAAGTAAAACAGCAGGCCGGACCTAATGTAACAATGGAATATATTGTACTGAAAAAGTGGTAATTTTTGCGGTACATCATGTTCATACACCGAACACACAGTGTGCCTATCAGTACAATACAATAGTATTTTTTATACCTGAGAAGTAGGGCCTACATAAAATAAGAACAAAATAACATTGTGACCCTGAAATTGGCACAAAAAACACTTAACCTCGGAAAAACGTTACTGATTCTTTTTAAAATAGTGTAATTGTGTAAATGTATCTTTATTAGGCCTAAAATTAACATGTATACAACATTTATTTGTCTTTAATTGTAGGACTACAGTGGGCTTACGTTTGTACTTATTTGTCTTAATATTCTTGTTAATATTTTCTTGACGAAAACTATGTAAACGGCGTAAATATCATACAATTCAGAGGGTATCAAGTTGATAGTTAACCTTAAATGATACGTATGCCTACCAGGAGCGGATCCAGGGTTATGAAAGGGGGTAGCGCCATGCTAGTATTGGGGGCCGCCGAGTGCCCTTCTGGAGTTCAGGGGCAAAATAAACAAAAAGTGTGACTGCCAAAAGGGGGAGCGCGCTCCCCTAGCGCAATCCCCCATTGATTCGCTCTGCCAATGTAAAATGGGGTAATAAAAAAAACCACACACAAAATGCAATACATGGAAATAGCAGTGGTAAAGAAGGATGCATACTCAAGCAACTGGTAGGTATACTAATGCCTATAGAGGGCTCTGTTGTTCGGATATTGGACATCCAGAACTGTAGAAAAAAACTAGACCGGGTCAAATCATTTTCAGAAAGACTACGAAACTAGTATCATGTTCTAATTAACGCAGTGATGACAAAATAAAGATAAGTGGTATGCATGTATTCACAATACCCGTTTTTTAATTTACACATCACATCGGTGTGGTAGGGGGCGCGTTTATCAAGTTAGGGTACCCCACGAGATTATTTAAGCATATATACCATAATTCTAAATTACACCTGCATGACGTTTTTGTAACAGGATAAACGTCCATACATCGTGTAATAAGGTCATAAGACCTTAGCTGTTAATTGACCATCATGTAAATATCAATGATCGTCAACCTACATAGTTATACAAATCTGTCAAAACTGTTGTCCATGCTCGTAACTTACGCTGATCGCACCGTCGCGACACTTCGCTAACCTGGCGAAAGTAGGTTATGGGGGACAGGATCGGATCCCACCCGGCAGCTGGTCTAGACAAATACAGGTGTACGACGAGTTACGCTTAATTTTATGGCTTAGTAGAGCTGCAACTAAATAGTTCTCACCGCCTGTAATTATCACATTAATAGAATATTCCACGACACATCAGTTCGGATTTAACAGATAATAAATTTCAATAAAGACAAGATGAATTTAAGTGTTTGGTGTATATTATTCGTCTAAAAGTTTTAAAGTATGTTAGTGTGTTAAAGGTAAACGTTTGGGCTACCACATAAAATGTTGATATGTGATAATGAAGTTGATTAAGAGTAGGGCCTATATATAAACTTATTTTATGTGAATTACTGTCCTTCCTAAAATATCATGAAGTTATGTGCATACCTGCTAGACATCGTTTGAAACGCAATAAACAAGGTAGATATTCGGCATCCATTGCATCTTACAATTTTCAAAAAAAAAACAATGTAAAAATTGGCCCAATGTAACTATTAGATTTGTTCTTATTTTATAACGACGATGTCGTTTCTGTCATTGACGGCACCCCAAAAAAATGCTTCTAGACCTATCCAATGGTGCTTTCTTGATGTAGGCCTACTCTTACCTTTTGGGGTAAGCCAATAACTTAGCCTAGTTGGCTAATAACAAAATGTATAAGAATGTTTGCAATAAAACAGGCCTATTTAAAATATTGGAAAAAGTACTGAAATTATTTTAAACACTATAAATACCGGTATTTGAATTGAACAGTGGTGAGATTGTTCTTTAAGCTGCATTTTACAAAAAAATACGGTACACTGTAGGTCTAGTTAGGCATATACTAAAAAACAGGTTAATTGTTTTTTTTTTTTTTCGTTATTCGGAAGGTCTAGAAAGAGGTCGTCAGGAAGGAGTATGTGGCGAAAGGGTTGAACGAAAGTTCAAAGTTAAAACCTAAAACCATATAGAGAAGAAAAGAATCTAGCTGGCTGAAAATCCCAGTCAG
Organism: Nesometra sesokonis; assembly: GCA_025631205.1. Classification (NCBI taxonomy): domain Eukaryota; kingdom Metazoa; phylum Echinodermata; class Crinoidea; order Comatulida; family Antedonidae; genus Nesometra; species Nesometra sesokonis. The sequence continues at coordinate 14,578 of JAOTQE010063955.1, forward strand.
AAATTGCTCGTTTTAGCCCGATTCTAACACTAATATTTATCAATAACAATAGTAATTGAAGAACTGTTTAATTCAAGTGTGGAAAACATACACTAATAATCTGCCACATTGGTGTTGGATGTCAGATCCATAACCCAAACACCTTCTTTGTCTTAACAGCATTCCTAGGTAAGTTTAGTCTCCCTGGTCTTACATATTGCCAACAGCACGAGGATGCATTTACTAGCTTCTTACAAGTACAAATAAACAGTTTTATTGGTTTGACCGTTTTCATATTTGGTTTAGATATCATTAGTTAGATTTGGTTACCAACACTGTGTGACCGTATTCTTTTTTAATGGATTTTAATCCACGAGTTTATATATACCACCTCATAAGAAAATCGCTAAGCATTTGGTATAAACTTGAGGCCTCACTGGGCCATGTTCAAATGAGTTGGTACCGGTACTCAATGGAATTGGCAAAAAATTATTAGCCAAACTCAACTTTTAATTTCTTGTCGAGATAGGCCTACTTCGTAGAAGCAACAGCTCGAGCCAATAGAATAAAATGTTAAGCCTATAAATCAATAAGATGTTTAAATTGTTCATAAAAATCTTTTATTTCTTGAATTCTAAAAAAATTTTGAGCTATTGGCTTAAAAATTGTGCAGATTAATCTATTACATGTGCGTAAAAATCTACCTTTCTAATTCTCCCGTAAATTATTCGATCTATACGAAAGAGTATATTCAAATTAAATGTTAGGCCTAGGTTTCTGAATAAAATACTGGTGAAACATCTTTAAAAACACGAAAGTTCATTGTTCTGAAACCATTTTTACAATTCTACAAAGAAAAGTGCCTTATTTCATTAACCATACTGGCCCTGCCTAATAATTTATAGGCTTCAGAATTTATTTGAAATCATTATTTTAATAACATTTAGAAGCCATTCGATTATCGAAATAATGTTCCAGAATCATGACACATGGAACATTTTCAGTTTAATTTACCCAGGCCTATTAATCAGTGTGAATTGTTTCTATCATTGCCGTTGCGGACAGCATGGTTCTCTAATGACGGGTCGAATATATTCGTTCGAAAATAGAAATATATCTATTCATTTAATAGAGATATCTCTATTTTTCGCTTGTATTCCTTTAATTTACCTTTTTCTACATTTTGATATATTTCTATACGTAAGATATGAAATGTCAATGTACTTATGAAATGATGAATAATAAACAAAATTGAATTGAATTGTTAATAGAAATAGCACTAATTTTATAGAGATATCTCTATTTTAATAGAAATATCTCAATTCATAGCGGTATAGAGATAGGCCTATCCCTTAATAATATTTATTTAAATATTTAAATAAAGATAACTTTAAATAGTGATATCTATATTTTTAACAAAGATATCTCTATTATATTTAATTTGCCTGTCATACTAATATAGCAACGTGAAATGCAATAAGTAATATTCATACCCGTCTTTAATTAGAATTCATATCTTTAAACTATAGGTTAAACTTTATGAAAACAGAGGGCAGCAAACTAAATTTTGAACCTCTTCGTTTGAATTAGAGATCGGTGCACAGACACAGATTTATATAACAGAAAGTGTATGCTGCGATGTTTTATATGTAAAATCTAGAAATGTTAGTGATACATCTTTTAAAATTTAATCTTTTCTTATTTAATGAAACTGGAGCAAAATGTTTTAAGATTAATATTCAAGGCGCAGCCAGGATAGAATAAAAGAGGCAGGGGCGGATTTAGGGGGGCGCAACCGGCGCCCCCCCCCCCCCTATTATCGCCAAAACGTAGTTGCGCCTCCCTTTATTAGGTGCGCCGGATCTCAAATTAACAACAAAAACCCAAACTACGACTAAAATACGCGACCAGAGCACCAAAATAGGAAAAATGAGCTTTTTCTTCTTTTTTTTTTGCTCGTCAGGGAAACGTAAGAACCACGCCCACCCGGAATTTAAAAGTGCGCACCCCCTTTCGGCGGAACCCTGGATCCGCCCCTGAGAGGTCATTTGCGAGCGAAGCGAGCAATTTAGGCTGGGGCCAGAGGACGCCGAGGGCCGGTCGGGGTCTAGTGACAGAAGACCGCGGAGAAATGTGCGTTATTTTGCATGCTCTAAGACACATTAGGGTTCATCAAAACGTGCGGCATTCCAGATCAGCCTGTCTTGATTTTGAATGTACCACCTTGACATGCCGGTGTACCAGGGATACTGGAAATATTTAGGAAATAGCACTCGTATGTATACTACAGTTGAACTTCCCTGTGCGGACACCTCTCGTAAGCGGACACCTCCCATAACGGACACTAATTCAAAGACCCATTTGTTCTTCCTATCTAATCAGTGTATTTGGTACCTCTCGTAAGCGGACACCTCCCGTAAGCGGACGCGGACACTTTTTGTCTTAAAATTTAGATTCTTTGTATGTTAATTTACCTCCCATAAGCGGACACCAAGGAAAATTTAGTGATTTTTCTGTACAACGAATACAAATGTTTGTACAGAATCGTCCTTATAGTGTAATGGCTGAGAATCGTATTAATGAACCAATCTTAAAAATGATGAACAATATTTAATAAAATATAGAATGCGGTGTCTAAAAATTTGAGAGGCCATTTGTGTTGAGAACGCCGTAAAATGTAAGACATAAGGACGTATACATAATTTAAAAACTTTTGGCCCTCTATCATCCCGTAAGCGGACACTTTTCTAACCCCAAGATGCCACTGTAATAATTGTGAATTGGGTATATCTTATACAGACATTTGAAAAGCTATTGAAAAAGATTTTTGAGTAGTTGAATATAGTAGACTAAATTATTAACGATGGCTAGCTTAATCCACCTCTGGATGCTCCCCTGATATTACAGTACAAGCTACTATCAGTAAAGTCATTTGGTTGTAGAGCAAGGGTTATTAAATGGTTTGATGGTTGGGGTTATTAATGTCGTGTGTATAGTTCAGGAGTATTAGGTCATAAATATAGGCTGACAGCTTCAGAAATATGATTGAAACATCATACTAAAAGTTCCCAAAAATCCTCCTTGTGCTCTCCGAGAAATCCAAGATGGCCTCCAAAATGGCCGCCATTACCATATCTTTGGAACCAGTTAAGATAAAAAAAACCAAATTTAGTGTCTAGTTATATGTTTTAAGATACAAGTAATCCAATAAAACTACTTTCACGGTGATCCAAATCTTCTACCTACCAAAAAATCCAATATGGCGTCTAAAATGGCCGCCATTTTCAAACATTCAAATGTATTTGGAACCAGTTCAGATAAAAAGACAAATTTAGTGTCTAGTTATATGTTTTAAGGTACAGGTAATCCAACAAAACTACTTTCATGATAATCTGAAGTCTTATTTAGCAAAAAATCCAAACTGGCGTCCAAAATGGCCACAATTTTCAAATACTATCATAATCTTACACATTTTTATGATTAAAAATACAAATTTAGTGTCTAATCATATGTTTTAGGTACAAATAATCCAATGGAACTATTT
>JAOTQE010063966.1:0-18098 GCA_025631205.1 Nesometra sesokonis
AACGGAGGATGGTGTGTTTCATTGTAATTTGTTGATGTAATAATGTATTGTAAAACAAGATGGTGTGGCTAGTAAAATGGATTGAGGACCAGTAAAAATGTTAATTTACTGGTCCACTTGGCTAGTTAAAAAAAACCTTAAGGGAAACCCCTGATAGATTTATTTATGCAAAAACAAATGTTTAATTGCATTAAGCTCATAAACCATGTTTGCAAACATTAATACACTTAAAAAGCTGGTGATTGATATGGAGTCTGTTATTTGATTTGTTACCATTGTCTGGCATTATATAGTTAAAATAATGTTTCACTCAGATTGAATGATGTGTAGGTCCACAATAATTGAAGGCAGATAATTGAGGATAGCTAACGAGCTGATGATTGATTTGGAGTCAAGAGTATAATGTTGTTACCCTCTCACAGTTATTAGTAAATAAATACTAATAAAACTTAAAATGTGTGTATCTATACTATAATTTGAGCCATGTTTGTTAAATTGTTCCTTTACTTCTCCCTGGTCCTTGGTCCAATCTCCATCAAATTGATGGGTGGATGCAGATTCACTGCAAAATTGACCTTGAGGGGTCCACTTTTGAAAAGGTCAAGGTCATTGGGGTCAAAGGTCAAATAACTGTTTTCCCTAATTCTTGGTCCCATCTTGACAAAACCTTGGTGGAAGCATGTAGGTTGAAACCAGAATTTCCAATGATGAATCATGGTGTCAAAGGTCAAAGTAACAGGTCATGGGGTCAAAAGGAAAGCTTACAGGAATGGGGGTCAAGGTCATGGGACGGTAAAGGTTAAGGTTACAGCAACGGGTCGAAGGTCAAGGTTATGGGAATGGGATTAAATGTCAAGGTTACGGGATGGGTAAATTGACTAGTAATAAATAATCTTGTATTTCATACTTTCATGCACAAATTAGACACTTTGCACAATCTGAATTATTTACGCAAGAAAATGTGCAAATTGATCACACAAACTATTAAATTACCTAATCCTGTCTTTTTAAAATCTGAAACAATATTTTGAATAACAATAATTACATAATAATCTTTAGTCTAAATGATGTACTTTAATGTTATATAAACCAAGAGGTGAAGTGTTTATCATGGTTAGAATTCCCATATTGTAATTTGCATATTTTGCTAGTTTTTTAGCATATTTTTTAAATGAAAATACTACAGATGGTTCAGTTAATTAAATTTAAGTATCTGCATATTAATCATAATCAACAGTTTTAAGGCTAATTTTACTTTTAAACTAAAGCCAATTTTACTGTTTATAAGTGTATGTGATCAATTTGCACAAATGTGGCTTAATTGCACAAATGTGCCTTAATTGCACAAAACAGGACCATTGGGATCAATGTTACTTTTTTATAATTTTTTTAATGTTTCAATTTTATTTTACATATGCATCATTATTTTTAATTTGTTAGTATTATCATTTCAATTTTGAAAACTGAAAACAACTATACCAGATAACACATCAATAAATCTTTGAAATAAATTGAATGCATTAAACTTTTTAAATTAATTTAAATGGTTTTTCTCAAGACCATGTTTCCACACATAAAAATACAAAATGCTCATATCTTTGGATCTACTTATCCAATGAATGTCATTGAAAGTATAGACTGCAGCTTATATTATGCTTTATAAGAACCAGTAACTACATTTTGGATTTTACTACAATGAGACTCATTTTGTGGTGAAACCTCACATAAACACTTACCATCGAGGTTCCTCCATGCAATTATGACTGGATCTTTGGCTGGTCCATGATCGGGTTAGAGTATAATTGTTTGGATCCTATCTAGCCCGTTTACTAGTCTTGCAGTCCAAAGAGGCCATAACGTAAGTACATAAGAAGTGTATTTAACCTAAAAAAACCTACAAGTTTTTTCTCTTTACTACGCATACTTTCATCTGCTGTGCTCTTAATTTTTAAATTAAAATTCCTTTGGATTTTACCTGGATATCTGATTCATGCATACTCATTTATTACTACAGTTGAACCTCCCGTAAGCGGACACCCTCAAGTCTGGGAAAAGTGTCCGCTTACAGGAGATGTCCGCTTACGAGAATTTTGGCCGATAGAGGGCCAAAGTTGTAAAATTATGTATACGTTCTTATGTTTCACATTTCAAAGTCTTCTCAGCATAAATGGCCTCTCAAATTTCTAGACACTGCATTATATAATTTATTAAATATTGTTTATCATTTTTAAGATTCATTCAGTAATATGATTTTCAGCTATTACAGTCCGAGGACCATTTTGTATAAAATTTTGTATTCGTTGTACAGAAAAACCAGAAAATTTTCCGCTTATGGGAAGTAAATTAGCATACAAAAAATCTAAATTTTAAGACAAAAAGTGTCCGTGTCCGCTTACCGTGTATGCACGGGGAGGTTCAACTGTATTTCCAAATATTCCTGTAGACAGTAGGGTTTCATACATTTCGGTCCATTTGGATTTGTAAAAAAATTGCACCAACTATTTTACATCAATTTTCCAGATTCGGTAGATCACTAATCTATTCGTTAGTATTTGTTGCGACAAAAAAGAGCCAGTTCGAATTTTTTGCAGATAGACCAGTAAAAACAAAATTCATCAAAATCAAATTAATGGAAATTACAGGCGAAATTTATAATTTTGCTGTCATTTTGCACAATTTTGAGTCTTTGAGTATATTTTCATGAGCTTGTTAATTTCATTTCTTTTGTAGAATAACATAACTGCAACAATTTTTATCTACATTTAATTTTAATAGCTGGTCTTATATTTACTAAAATTATTTTATTCTGAATTAAGTATCTAAGTCATCCTCACTACAAAATTCTTAGTCATACTGATGTGCATATTGAAACAATAGTCTTCACTCTGAAAATGATATTTGTGAAATGGACATTTAAACCTTCAACAAGGTCAATTTCTAAGAATTATTAATTAAAACATTTTCACATTCACTTTAATACAGATGAATATTTCAATCATGCTATAGATCGCCCTCTTTCTTTGAATTTGCTTTGTGAAAATTAATTCATCTAGTGTAAAACTGGCTTTAGTATTCTAGTTATTTCATGTCCACAGTAAGACTAGACAATAGCTTACTTATAGTTTCCAAGTTTAGAATCAAAGTCTGGTAATTTATGGCATAATCCTTAATCAATCATGATCTTTTCAAAACCAAAACAAGCTCATAAAAATTCTCTTATGATCCAACTACATTGACGTCTCTGTAAATTTTGAAATGTAATGTTTGGACGTACATAAAAATGTGCGTATGGAGTTGTGGATTGTTGCTTTAGAATAAGCAGTTGTGGCAAAGCCGTGGCAAAGCCAAGCCAAAGGAGGGATAAGTCGCAAAGCTAGTTTTCTACAAATTGGCAGGTACATGAAATTGTTTACTAGTATTTTTTTTATATTTTTAAAACATAAGCTTTAAACACCTAACTTTCATACTGTATTCATTTTCAGAAATGTGACAGAGCCAAACCAAATGAGACATAAGTCACAAATTCTAGATTTCCACAATAGGCAGAAATTTAAAAATGGTCAATTTACTTTATTTTATTTAAAAATATACAGTTCGTACATTCACCTTTCATACTGCCTTAACAATTTTCAGATATGTGATCATAAAATGTATAAAAAATGCAATTTAAAATGGCATTGCTTAGTCAATATATACTGATAAACAATTTTCCAATGCAGTTTTCTCAAAACTTACATTTTAAATGTTTGGACTTCAATTGTTCATAACTTCACAAGGAACCATCGTATGAAATTGATTTTTTTTTGCTTGTTATAGATTATAATGTGGAGTTTTTTAATCTATAAAAAACTCAATTTTCAATTTTCCAACTTATGTCTCATTTGGCTTTGCTCTGCAACATGTCAGACTATTTTTTAATGAAGTTACTGTAGAATACATTGTTATTAAGTCTACTGCAGTTACTACAGTAATCCAGGGTCATTGTTTTTTTTGTGACTGCGTTGACACACATCTCAATGTGACATGTTGTTTTCAGTAGTCTACTCCTTCAGCTACTTGACCAATTATTCCCTTTGAAAAAATAATACCGTCAAACAAGGTGGGTCTACCATGTTAAATTACTAGGAAGATCTACCTAGAACAACAGAGAATAATTGATTGTCATGGTGTCAGTCCTAATTAGTCAAAATGTCTATTAATGGTTGTATTTTCCTATTGTAGGGTATTGTTGAGCATATGCTCGGTAGGCTCCCTTAAGAGGTTATTGCGAGGTTCATGGGTGTTGGTTATAATGAGATTATTATAGATAAGTAGCAAGGTTGGTGTATGGTAATTATTATAGCATTAACCATGTTAACTACCTATATCTACCTTGTCACCACCATTATCTACCATGTCAATAGAGTTATTTTTTCAAAAGGTTCTGTTTTACAATTGAATTGTAGTAACTGAAGCAAATTAATTTTGACACAGAATAGGCAGTGCCCAAGTTCAGGATAAACTGGACACATGATACAACTGGTGCTCACCAAGGTTCAATTTGGACCTTGTTTTTGGTCAGTGATGACAACTTATCTTTATAACAACCTGCTTACACTATGATGATAATGATCAACGATAGATGGACAAAATTAAGTTGTACAGTACCTAAATAAACTAAACGAGATTGGAGAAGTTTTCTTTAATCACCATTTAATATGTATATTGTGTCAAACTAGTTTTTACAAAATGTAAGAAAATAATGACATAATCAATAAAAATTGATATAATCGTTAAACTGCAATAATTTTATCATTTTATTGATTATGATGTTATTTCAATTTATTTGTAAAAATAAAGTTTTTACTTTATACACATAAAGGTTCATCTTGTCATTTTAGTCTAAATACATATCAAATTTGTTTGAATTTATATAGAAAAAAACCTGTTTGCATCCTTTTATCGTCGATTGTTACCGTCATAGTTTGAGCAGGCCTTACAGTAATGCAGTTTGAGTATCAGCTTTGAGGAATTTTCTGTTTTTGATATTTTCACCTTTTTCATTATTTTCCATACAGTAGCACACACTTTACACTATTGCACTTAATATCTTAATAGCCAGCCCTACTATAATGTAGCAAATGCTAGTTTTCCACAATAAGTAGAAATTTAAAAATTGTAAATGTTTTCAAAATTATACAGTTCATACATTCAGCTTTCATACTACCTTAACAATTTTCAGATGTATATCTAAAAATGTTTTAAAAATGCAATTTAAAATGACCTTGCTTAGTCAATATACAGATAAACAATTTTTAAATGCAGTTTTCTCAACTTTGATTGTTCATAACTTTGCAAGGAAACATCATATGAAACCATCAAAACTAAATTTTCAATTTCTGACTTATGTCTCATTTGGCTTGGCTCTGCCAGATATTTGTGAGGTGTCACTACAAAATGAGTCATGTACAGAAAACCAAAATTGAGTTATTGTCACATTTGGATAAAATCATAAACAAACAGAACGTTTGTAATCTTTAAATTGAATTACGAAACTTAAGAAAACAACAGGAATCTAATTTTTGTGAAAATATGACTTTCTGTCTATTTTTGTGAATATCCCAAAATGACCTGGCGTACAACACGACTCATTTTGTCACGACACCTCACATTTTTATTTAAAAAATCTTAATAATTTTTACATATTTCTATAATGTGCAATATTCTACACCACATTGTGGACAAAATACACTATTAACATCTTGTTTTCTTGCAAATTATTAGAGCTATTTTCCTTAGTTTCATTTACTGTTTTGGTACACTGTATATTACATTCAGCATGTTTAATATTTTCCATTTTACTATGTTAACAAAGCACAATAAGAAATTTAATCACCACTAAGTGGAAAATAATGTCAATTTAAAGTGAATTAAACTGCAAATATTTTAGGAGTCCAATGTAAAAGGTTCTTTGCGTATTCTCATATTATGTAAGTGTCATTAGGTTGTATTACAGTTAAGTCAATGTACTTTGCTGAATTACACAATAAGTTAAAATGTTATTAGTATTTTATCCTTTCAATAAAAACACTATTGTTAATTTTAATGTAATCTTTATTATGACCTTAGTGGCCTTGAATCCGAAAGGTCCACTAATCAACTTCAAGTAAGAAAGTATAATGCATACTCCAAGCAATGAGGTACACGCCATCGTGACAAGATTCAATATTTCGACATAAATTATGTCATCATCAGGGTAGTCATTAACATAATTGCAAGTAATAACAGTGCAAACAAAATAAAAAAGATGAAAAGGTTATGATATTTCTCTTGCCTGTTTAACGAAATGGCATAGTGAAGTTTACTATAAATAGATTCATAGAGTGCAGACAGATAGACAGACTGAGCAAATTACAATATCCTGATGGGCTAGAATAAATACATGTGAAAAATAGGTACTGTATTACATTTGTGACAGGTATTGTACAAATACTGTGTTACAAGAAATTAAGATACTATATGAATCAACATATTAGGCCCTATTTTTGAATTGCAAAAAACTGGTATAAATAAATATAACTGTAAATTGCACGGTTACCATTACAAAAACAGTGAACAGAACACCCTGAAAAGAAATAAAGAAAAATCAGCTAGAAGCAAGTTGCAACAGTATGAGATCTATACCAGATAGAGATCAATACAAATCATTAAATTAAAATCGTTTAACAATTGAGGAAAGTTATCAGTTGACTGACCATTTGGAGAAGCTCACTGGAGAAGTCTTCAAACCATCAAGTTTCTACTGATGTTACCTGTTCTGGGTGAGAGAATGATCATTCACAAGACACAAGAATATTAAACTACTATAAAATGTTTAGAATTGAAGAATAAGATTGTCACAAGGTGATTTACCAATACATAAAAACAAAATTCACTGTAGCGGTCTTCAACCTAAAATGGCCCTTGGTGTTACCTGTTCTAAACAAAAGTTGTACAAAGACAAGACATAACAATTGCACTGTATTAACTTTAAAAAAGAAAGATTGTCACCAGGTTTGAACAGAACACCATTAGAAGGACAAACTAAAAGGGACACGGATGATCTTCTCTGGACAAGAGGTAGGAATAAAGAAATTTTGAACTACTGTACTGTACTAAATTATCTATAGAATAGACGATTTTCACTGGGTTGACCAATACACAATAATAGAAAGAACTCCCTGGAGAGGTTTTCAAACTAAAAGGGACACATATTATCTGCTCTGGACAAGAGTGCAGATAAAGAGTACATTTGGAACCACTGTACTGTATCATATACTATACAGAATAGAAGATTTTCACTGGGTTTGACCATTAATATACAATTCAAAAGATCACACTGGAGAGGTCTTCAAACTGAAATGGACACTACTGTAACCTGATCTTCAAGAAAGCAAGCAAGACATAAACATACTTAAAACTATTGTACTGTCTATAGAACAGAAGTTTTTTGCCAGGTTTGACCAATACACCATTAGAAAGAATTCACTGGAGAGGTATTCAAACTAAAATGTAACACATGTTACCTACTCTGGACAGAGTGCAGAAAGGGCACAAACATCATTTGAACTACTGCACTGTATACCTATAGAAAAGAAGATTTTCAACGGGTTTGACAGATACACAATTAGAAAGAACTCACTGGAGAGGCCTTCAAACTAAAATGGACACTGATGTTACCTACTCTGGACAGAGTGCAGAAAGGGCACAAACATCATTTGAACTACTGCACTGACTTATAGAAAAGAAAATTTTCAACGGGTTTGACAAATACACAATTAGAAAGAACTCACTGAAGAGGTCTTCAAACTAAAATGGATACTAATGTTACCTGATCTGGACGATAATATAGTAAAGGCATAAACATACTTTAACTACTGCACTTTATTATCTATAATATATTATTAGAATTTTACCAGGTTTGTTCAATACACCATTACACTGGAGATTCTTCAAAGTAATATCATTCATGTTACCTGCTCTGGAAAAAGGTGATAAGACAACAATTCTTTTTTATAATAGAAAATATTGTTAACAAGTTTGACCAATACACCATTAGAAAAACTTCCTGGAAATGTTTAAAATAAAATGAAATGTGCATGTATGTTACCAGCTCTGAACAGTCAATAGCAGTCATCCAGGTACCACTTAAAAAACAAAACATGCTGCTCAATAGCACAAAACTTGCATTGACTTAATATTAATTAGTGTGTTATCAGTGGTTGCAGTAATTTTTAGCCAGCTCTATACTGTAATGCAATGCTATAGGTTTTCTGACATGTCTAACTGAAATTTTTGTGGAATAAAATCTAAATTCTAAAATACACTAACAAAATCTTAACTGACAATTAAATACGACAGGTGCAAACAATAGAAAAAGAAAGCAATGAATCATCAATTGAAGAAGTGGAGTTAATTTTCATGAAATCAATTTGCATTGAAATTGATATTAGATATCATAGTTATTGCCAATAATGTAAAGATTGATTTCATTTTCAATAGGGTGTTAAAGAAGCAACATTGGACATTTAATCAATCAAATACACTTTCATCATAAATCTTGTTGATATCTACAAATGTTTATAATATCTTTAAGAGATGGCCCAGTCATGTTCCCTTGCCTCTGTTGATTTGATTGCAATTGAGGGTGTTTATGTTCAGAAATATCAAAACATTATTTTAAGATCATATGTATTGACGAAAAACATGATGTGTTGTGAAACACTCCCCCGGCCGTAGTGAGATTTTTATGTAGCACATAAAAATCTGACTATAAATCAAGGTCACCCACACAAATCTTTAGTTCTAAGAAACACATGTCAAATATCAAAGCCCTACGTCTGACGCCAAAATTGGTATGGCTAAAGGTGAAGTTGAAAACAGACGGGCAAACGGAGAGGATGAAAATGCTGGTGGGGGCAAAGGTTGTAGCCCTCCCCCTAGCCCCCGTAGCACCGCCACTGAATGCATGATGGAGATGACTTTTTGTAATTTTCATATGCTACAACACTGAAAATTAAAGTTGAATTAAACCTTAAAATGGCCTAATCTTTGCATCACATGTTTTATATAATTGTTATTAGATATTGCATCAATGGTAAAAGAAAATTAAATTTGAATATTTTATTTTCATTATAAACTTACCGAAGAATGACCATACTACAGGTATTGTATATTACAAAATGTCCCAAGAACTATCTAGTGTTACACCAAAGGATGAATATACGGTAAATTAGAAATTTTGTCAACTAGATCATGCATTTTCTACATTTTTTTTTTGTGCGAGCACAGATTATTGTTGTTTAAATATGCTATATGTAGTCTGGCCCAAAGCATACCCCAGCTCTGTGAGAATGGGTTGTTCAAGTACAGCTAATCATGCTAACCGCTAGTCTGTTTGAACCAGGTCAATAAACTTTTAACTAAAGGTCAATCCAGACTATCAAATTTATTTGACAAAAAACTTTAATGATACCCATATATGGTAATGAAATATCCATTTATGGTCACCGTACGACATCATCATGACCACATAAGCATGTGAAAGTTTTTTTGTCAAATAAATTTGATAGTCTGGACTGACCTTAACAAGAGAGTTAACGGTTTTAGTCCCAAAATTCCATCAGTGAGATAATTTTTCATGCCAAGATGAAATTTCAACCCCTAGCTTGACCTGGAATTGTTTTAATAGTTTTTGTGACTTCAGGGAATTTAGAGTATTTGAAGACACAATAGTAGTATCCTTTGTTGCTACTGTAGCAGTAACAAAAAATGATGGCACAACCAAAGGACAAGCAAGGTTAAAATAAGAAGTAGTTTGGGTAGTGCTTTTTTTGTAAAAAAAACATTTCTTGTTTAAATAATTGTTATTTTAGCTTCTTTGGAAATCAAAATAAGCTCAAAGACTTGTTTTTAGCTATAGCCACCAATTATACGACGATAATATAGATATTTTTACATTTTATTAACAATAACTCATGAAATTGACAGCACTCTAGCAAGTCTCTCTCATCCAGTATTCCCGTTTGCCATGTGACAGTTTATTTGTTTACAAGTTTGTTCATTGACAGCTCGCAAACTTTTAAACAAATTACATTTATCCACTAACTAGCAATTTTAGGATTTTCGAGCTATGAAACTCATTTAATAACATTGCCTCACTATATTAAACTATACCCATTGCATAATTGACGAACATAACATGCTGTTTCTAACTTCTTATTGAATCCACGTCACATAATCCACATCATATAAATTTTGCTATGGTGCATGTTTCATTTAATAATTGACAGTAAAGTAGACGTTGCATTTCTAAGTCAATGATATATAATATCACATACAAAAATATAAACATTTATTTTACGTGGCAGGGATACTTTAAAATACAGTGTACTGGACTGTAAGCTGTTACTTTTGGAGCATAGATGTCTTAAAATGAATATTATGAAAGGAGACATGTTACTCTATGCTTCCTTAGCCCCAGGGCCACACCGTTTAGTTTTCATAACTGAATGAAGCACGATGGGATGAATTACAGATTGCTCTCAATTTGATAAATAACATAGTCTATAATTTTACACAATTCTATAGCAAGCCAAGTCTGCCAAAATATGTTATTCACACCATCATTAATGAAAACGCACACCATTAAAACTCAAGTTAATTCATTCAAAACTAAAAAATATTGTATTAGCTATGTCCTGCTCATTTTGTTTAGTTTATGCAAAGATATAATAAGTAACACATTTGAAAAACACCCTGTACTATGGGTACCAGACATCATAGAATTACAGTAGCCTTGCTAAAGTCTATGATTTTATGAAATAGGTTAATAGTTATATGATTTATGTTACTATAAATTTGTTTGTTTTGTATGGGTGTGATTTGTATTTTTATTGAATGATTAAAATAAATTATTTGAAATTTTTTTTATTTTTCAGTGCTAAAATCCTTAACTAGAGAATACACTGACATATTTCCTTTTGCTTGAGTTACAAAATCAATACAAAAACAAGGAAAACATACTGTAGATCCCTTTATTTTCGTGGCCCTAAATGTTCGCAATTTTACGAATTTTAACAGTTTGCGACTTTTACTTTCGCGTTGGGACATTTTCAAAACAGAATTATTTTCGCAATTTTTACCTATTATTACGTTGGACATAAATCAGTGATTTATTCATAAACTAATTTTTAGTTGAGGACCATAATGCTAGTTTTAAAACTTGAGTGCTTGTCCGTGATAAACAATGTTTAATAGGCCCCAATTCTCCCAACTCAAGATTACAGTACACGGTCAAGGTTAGCATCGCAATCCAACTCTGGCTCCTAGGCCTAGGGCATAAGCCGTTTTGACTTGACAATTTCCACGATTCTATGTAGAATATTGCCCTCCATTAGGCTACGATGGTTTATTGGCCATTTATGGGAAAAAAATGGATTTTCGGTATTATTCTCGTCGGTAATTTATCTTGCAAACTATTTTTCAATGAACATGTGTTTACTGTGAGAAGCATTCGACCTGGAAGAGTATAACACCACCTACAATAAAATGGCAGCCTCCAGTAATTGTAAGTTTGTGAAAAATGTTTAAAACTTTGCCTTCAAACTACAATTTTTTAACCGACGAATAGGGTGATTTTGAAACCCAAATTATTGTGATAGTTACATTTACAACATACCTTTCTTGGAATAGTGCCAATATTATTATTTTCACAAAATAAAACTATTTTTAGACAATCTTCTCAGCCTGACTAGGCCTAGCCCCAGGGAAACCGCCCAGGCTAGGCCTGTATGGATCTTCGCGCGCGACCGCGACCTACACATTGTAAATTCCTATATTTTTCTTTGAGATTTTCACGGCCTTTAATTTTTGCGATCATCAAGTCATCGCGTATTTCGCGAAAATTAAGGGCGCACGAACAAAAAGGGATCTACAGTACACAAGAATAAAAAACATAGTTGAAATGCCCAATATCATGAATTTACTTTTGTGTGCATTCAAAAACATGTTTTTGGTCATTTTGATCATTTAAATATCTTCTACCAGTAATTAAAATATTGGTTATCAAGTCTGTTATGTCTAGTAATAATCAAAAGAGAAGCCTTGATTTTATAGCGAGGTAGCACCGTTTGCTGAGCGTATTTGGGACAGGTTGTGAAATGCTTTGGATCTTCAAATAAATCACTACAGTAATTACATAATGGGTTAATCTATAATTAAATAGATGAACATTCAAACTATTAATTACTAAGTAATGACTTTTTATTTATGGTTTGGAAAGATATTAATGGATTGGCTTGAGATTAAAAGGTTTGGCTGTTAAGTGAATTGTTTTTGTTTTAATGGTTTGAGCTTTCATTAAAAGGTGTGAATAGCATATTTATGGCAGATTTGGCTTTCCATAGATTTACTGTTTTTAAATTGATTACAGATTTATAACTTTACATTGCACATTCAATGTAATTTATACTAAGAAATTCAGTAAGTCGTGCCAATGACTTGAGAAAATAATATAATCCAATTAATTTATTTTATTAATTTATGTTATTAATTTATTTTATTTATTCACAGCATTTAACTGTGGTGACTAGTCTCCCTTGGATACAACAAAATATAAAATACTTAATACAATACATATTGACAAATACTATACAATCTATACAAAAACAATAATTAAAAGTTAAATGCCTTAAATTTAATTGTGAAGGTATTTCAATTATTTGAAGATTTATTTGATCATTTAATATATTAAAAAGAGTTTTATGTTATGGAACATTTCATACTACTTGTGATTATTAAAGAAATGTGATATGAAAAAATACAGAAAATGGATGAACATACATTAGACACAAATCATCAAGAGATGCGTCTTTTGGAGAAATGCTTCCTCATTGCTGACAATATTTAGGGATAGATCCAGGATATTGGGGGAAAAAGGATGCACTTTTCACTGTTTAGTACATCTGGGTTTTAAATATGACAATCAAAAAGGGTTAAGAATCTACTTTGCAGGATTTTATCAGTATTTGTACTGTTTGGGAATTCAAAAAGAAGACATGTCCTAGGTAACCTATACTTTCGAGAATAGGTTAGCTATTATCTGTTGACATCAAAACTTTCATCAATGACATTATGCTTTAGGATAAAAGAGAAATGATCATTGGAAAAAAGTGTCCTTGTGTTAGCAAGTGTCTAAAAAAATTGCTCTTTTCTACCTCCTTGTAACCGATTCATTTTGAAACTATATAATAACCATTCCCAATGTACTAGAAGTAAAGCAAATAGCACATTAATAGTGCAGAAATGGAATTATGTACAAGGCAAAGGCAAAAAAATCTTCTGTGCCACAAAGTCATGGAAAAAGTTCCCAAATGAATTAAAGGCAAACTTGAATGAACTATCAATACTGCATTTAAAAACCTAATAAGAAACATTAAAATATTTTTTTTAGAATGTCTTCTATCAACTTACAGAATTTAGCTAATTTATCTTTTAATAATTATCGTTTGTATATAGTACAGGGCAATGCACTTTGTACATTAATGCCTTGTTTTGTCTGACTTACATTATATTTATTTTATACTCTGCTTTTTACATATTAGTCATAGTTTGATTTTGTTTGTGTAATCTACCAGTGATACCAGTACAATAAAACTGAATGTTTTCACAATAAAGAAATAAATAACTAAAACAAACAAAAAGTTTTAATGACTTTTATTGTTTTAAAGCAAAAGTACAGATCGTGCTGGGTCAACCAGTGCTAACCAGTTGACTGGCATAGATTTCAAGTTTCCAATTTGGAACACTTGCCCAATTGCTAGTGTATAAATTACCATCATAAATTATTTTCATTAATGTTTATAATAAAACTGACAGCTTCAATGACTTAGAATGTTTCAAACTAAAAGTACAGTTGTTGAATATTAGAAGGTCATTTCATGCTAACAAATGTATTTTTTACTATAAAAATATATCCATTCCCCATTAAAACATTTATATTGATCATTTTTGTCACACTCATAATCATGACGCATAGAAAAGCTAGAAATTTAGAGATGTTTTGTTTTCCCATAGTGGCTATTACTCTATGACCATGTTTAAAACGAAGTACACCCCCAGATCGTTGACATTGGATCCTGTAGTTAAATTTGTTAATGGTGATTTGAAATGCTTAAACAGACAAAATTCTTCAATGTCTGCAAATCTAAAATGTTAAAGTTCTGGCAGAATGGAACCATCTCTGGATGATTGAGAAAGGGAGGTCATGACTGCACATGTTAGGACGTTTTGACTAAACAGGTGCAGGCTACTGACCTAAACAGTTGGCTGTGTTTGAATACAACAAACGGATTTATATCTCTAGAGCCCTTTCACACAGAACTTTAAAATGGCAATATTGCAGTAATTCGCGAATGCTAGCTTTAGTGTGAAAGGGAACTTCAACTTCATGGCAGTGTCGACATTCGTTATATACATCAGACCCTAAAAATACCACAATTATTACCATTACTGGTTTTCACCAGATGTGTGTATGGGTTTACTGATGCCTTGTTCACATCTCCAATCACAAACAGTTCAGGGGCAGATCCAGGATTGTGATTTAGGGAGGGCGTAAATCCCGATTTTGGTTTTGACAAGAAAAAAACCCCTGCTTGAATTAAACAGGTCATCTGAGTTAGAATACCTGTCAGTCCCTATATACAGCCACTGTGATCTATTTTTTAACAGTCCATTCTCAGTATAGCCAAACAAAAAGTTTTTTGAGAGGGGAGGGATGGGAGGAGATTAAGCCTGTTAAGACCCTCTCCCCCTTAAATTTGCCACTGCAGTTGAACTGCTATGAATAAGATAACAAAGATATTAAAGCCAAATCGTGTTTACTACCACAATCGATGCAACCGAACAGTGATTTATGTCACTTTGGTTGGACATTGCTTGTATAGGACAGGCTATCACACAAATGAGATCAAGAGCTCGTTCGGGCGAGAATCGGGAAAAGAAACATAGGGTAAAAATCCAATTTTTATCCATGGGTGGAATGTCCATTCGCACAAAACACTAAATTAAAAAAAAACGCTAACAAAAATGCTAATGATACAGGCGATGTTGATTCCAATCACTCTATTTGTTTTATAAGAGTCGCGCCTCGAACCCGAGTAAATTAACTTACATGATTGTAATGCTTTTACTGTGCTGTACTAGATTTTTTTAAAATGCTAAATTTATACCAAATAGCCATGGAGACAGTACTGATCGCAGCAATTTTACTTGAGTAACTTATGCACTATGGTCTCTAACGATCTCCAATGGCCAGTGCTCCAACAAATAACAGGCTTTAGTGTATTAAAAATAATTATGATGAATACCAAAAAAAAATGCACTACAGTACTCTCCATAAATATAAAAAAATACTGCTTACTCATATTTAACCATGCTCAGATCTAGTACAGCATTGGTAAAGCGATTAAAAACAGATCAAGTCTTAAAAATGTTCCCTGCTGCGAAAAATATCCAGTTAATTAATTGCAGGGTTGGCATATCAGGCTGTTTCAGTGTTAAATCCACGAACGGTCTACAATTAACACCCATTCAGTCAAAACAGAAAATTTTTTACCGGTAAATAACAGTGTTAAACAATGAAAAAAACCCGTGCAAACAGGCCCTAAGGCTCACTCATGATCCGATTGCAAGTGGCTTTTAAGATGGATCGGAAATGGCTTAGCATTGGTCACTCAAGGGAGAAACTGCTCGAGTGGTTGCTGATATTAAAGGCCGGTTTACAAGCCAGTAGTCCACAGACGAGTGAACTAAGATATGTGAATGAGGTATGTAATTATTATAAAGTGGAGCAGAACTAAAAGGTTGAGGTTTGAACAGTTGGTATTAAACTACACCCTCTATTATTTAAAACTACCAAGTTTTACACCTTTCGCTTGGACCCTTTCAAACATGTCATATTACCAGTATTTTATCTTCAGTGTGACAGAAATTACTGTGAAAAACAGCAAAATACACTATTTCTTGTCACTTGGCCATCCTGCCATGTAAATTAAAATTACCATGGAAAAAACAAAACAAAATATTTACCCGACATCAGTACCACTATTAACAAGATGGATGTCGCCAGGTTGTAGACTGGGGAACCATTTCTCCAGCTCATCAATCCAGGGATATCGTAGTGATGAAGGTACAATGATCAAAAGTGGCCATTCATCCTTGTAGCAGTATGCAACCGACAAAGCCTGGAGGGTTTTACCCAATCCCATCTGCAAAAAAAATGGGAGTTTCATTATTATCAACTGTCATTATTCAAAAAGTAAACTGTCTGAAACGATTTTGTATCACACACTAAAATTAAATAAAAATGTTAGGCCTTATTTTGAAGGGTACAGCTGGCATAAACAGGGCACCAGAGGCTATTTTTTAAAAATTGTATCCATGTATGTATTACTGAAAATAATGGGCACCAAGACCAAAGTGAATTTACTGTAATGGTCATTTTTTAGGCTCTGATGCCCATTATGAGGGCACCCAACATAGGGGCAGATTTAAGGGGGCGGGGAACCCAAACCCATTTTAGAAAGTAAAATATATCAATATTAGCATTGTCTATAAAACAAAAATATTCAGCAATCATTAAGACAAGAATTAATCACTTAACACACCAATGAGGTCATTTCCAGACACCTAAAGACCAAAATTTCCCAAACTCCAAAATGTTGACTCTCTACTGGCCCCCTTCCGTCCCTCCTTCCCCTTTTCCAAAAGTCTGCATCTGCCACTGAGATGCAAATTGCCTTGGTTAAATTTGAGCCCTGTCACTGGCTTTTATTGCCTTATTAGGGGTGTTTAGTTTGAATAAATTGCTCAATGGGCCATTTCATGAAACATGGAATTAATTCATTCACCTTTTATTTCAGATATATATACACAGTATACATTCATATCATGATAATAAAATAGATACTATTTCGAAATAGATTACAAGAACGCTGTATAAGAATGCATGGCCCACTACCAAAGAAAACTACGGTACATATAAAGGGTAGTGTACAAACAGAAAAGTATAATGTTATTGTATCACACACTACAAAAAAAAAACTTAAAAACTTTCTAAAAGATACATCATATAAAAAATCCTATATAATTTTAACATTTTAAAATTCATTATTTTTCTCTCATTTGATTTTTCATTTCCGGAGAGCAAAAAGAGTAATAACAAAGTAAACGTATTTATCATCTTACTTCTAAGTTAATTTACTACTTTAACTATGTGACCTTCTTTTCAGGATTTTAATTTAAAGTTTCCATTTCTTATTTCAAAAATACATTTGTTGTTTCATTTCTGCCATGTCAATATTTCCTAATTTCTTCAATTCCTTTTCAACTGGAAATAAAACTCCTGTATCAATCAAAAAAGTCAAAAGTTGCTTCTTACTAATGGGAAATTTAAATATGATACCGAGATGAAGTACTGTACTATATTAATTTGTATCAGAGAAGTATATGATTTTGTTCTATACATTTTAGACAAGACCCAGCATATTTTATTGATGTACAATAATTGATGGTCCTCTCACATATAAAATATTGTGTCTATGTTTGGTATCCTTAGAGTGGGTCATAAAGCAGAGAATGGAAACATTTTTACAAGGCCTCTCAATTTGGGAATACTAAACACAAATTAAGTAATATTTTACAAATTTATCTTTTATTTTATTCTTCCTACTCTATAGGTTCTAGTAAATTAATTATTAACAATTAGGCATCCATATATTTTTTAATTTATACTGTACAATTAAAATCCAAAACAGAATCTTCCAAAAATTGTATACCTACCACTGATTTGTTGGATTGTGGAATGCCTTTCGTAAAAAATATTAGAAATGATTTTGTTGATGTACAATAATTGCTAATCCTCCCACATATCCAATATCGGTGTTGTATCCATGTTTGGTATCCATAGAGTGGGCCATAAAGGCCCGCTCACACCAACGCGATAAATCGACGCGACAGGCGATAAGCGATACGACACAACATTGAAAGTGAGAAATAACAAAGAGGTGCTCCCATTGAAG
>JAOTQE010063977.1:0-18095 GCA_025631205.1 Nesometra sesokonis
GATAAGTTATTTTCCCAAATGCAAAAATCTCAAAATCAAAAAAAATCAAGTTACGTTGTTTTGCCACGGAACGGCCGATCTGAGAATGCCCTGTGTGTACAAGTATATGCGTCAGACCACTTAAAATTTTGCTTCAGCCAACTCTGCTCAGTGCCACGTTTCTCAATAGAGACTAGTGTTCATCTAGATCAACATTCCAATTCCTGGTGTACAGAATAAATGTGTTTGGGTGTGGCAAAATGAAAACTGCTTTTGATAAAAACTAAATGATAAAGAATCCATGATCTATTTTATTTAGAATTTCTCAAAACAAATGATAACTTCAATATTAACAGGTTTCCCTAAACTACTATAAATTTAAGAATACAGAAATGGCTTTAAAGATTTAAAGATAGGTATAACATTAAGGATATTAAATTTACTTGTGGGTCAATATTGTACATAAATAATATTTGTGTGATTATTTCCAAAAGACTTTGATATAGAAATATCATGCCGTGATACAAAGATCTCATGCAAATTCAACATCACAAATGTCTTTAGAGAAATACTCAAAATGTGATGTCAAAATGGGTGCGCCTTTATAAACAACCCTTCAGTGAAGATATAAGGTTTTTGTACCAACTGCCTTACCCGTTCTTTTTCGGCTTTGCTTTTTGGAATCAGCGTACACTCCAATACAAGGTGACCTAGCTCATCTGTACTACCTTCATCCACCAATGGAATCTCATGTAATGATGTACTGTAATTCAAAATGTCAAAACAGATTTAATATAAGATACAGTTATAAACCTCTGTTAACATGGTGGATAATGGTAGTGACAAGGCAGATAAAGGTAGATAGCAGGGTTAACCCTATAAAAACTACCATATCAAGGGACACTACCAAGGATATGGTCAGTAATGTTATATACATAGGCACATACAACCATTATTTAGAATAAACCCTTAAGGCATTAATAACATCAACAGACAGGGTAATTATATACTACCTTACTAGGTAGTTCTCTGTGGTTCTAGGTAGATCTTTCTAGTAATTTAACATGGTAGATCTACCTAGTTAGAGGGTGTTATTTCTTTCGAAGGGTTTACTGCAGGTACCTTGGGCAGATATAGTATTTTTTAGCCTTCTCATCAGCAGTTGGCAGTCTACAGTTCATATTTCAATCATGACATAAATTTGTTTATTTTTTGCTTGCTTGATCATCGTATTCCTGGGAGACTATATTTTGGGCAAGGAAATGTATCTACCTCATCCACCAGGAGGCTAAATCAGTACTAGTGAGGTACCATATAGAGTACTAAACTGTAACATTACAACAAATAGGTGGTGCCCTTTTTTGCTAGTAGTAATGCAAAATCTGATCAACCGATTCTCGCTAGCCTATGCAAAGATTTTTTATTAAAGTTTGCAGTATTGTATATCTTGATATTTTAGATTTTAAGTTACTTCTATTTTTATATGTGGCAAAGCCAAGCCAAATGAGAATTGAAAATTTAGTTTTTTATGGTTTATAAAACTACACATTATTATTTTTAACATGCAAAAAAAAATCAGTTTCATATGATGTTTCTTTGCGAAGGTATAAACAATTGAATTTAGAACATTTAAAATGCATGTTTTGAGAAAACAAACTGCATTTGAAAATTGTTTATCAGTATACATTGACTAAGGAAGGTCATTTTAAATTTCATTTTGAAAACATTTTTTGATCATATATCTGAAAATTTTTACGGTAGTATGAAAGTTGAATGTATGAACTGTGTATTTTTTAAATAAAATTTGAAAAAATTTACCATTTTTAAATTTCTGCCTATTGTGGAAAACTTGAATTTGCGATTTATATCTCATTTGGTTTGGCTCTGCCACATATTTTCTTTCAATATTGTTTCTGTTGGTTATATTTTTGTTTATACTGGGTGCACCTTCACAAGACGAAGTGGGAACCACCTATTGCGATATAGGCAGTTATAGTACTCAGTTTAGAATGTCGTAACTGTTGGTAAATGCTGCAATACAATAGAATGATACCATATGGGACTGTGTATGTGTGTTACATATGCTGTATCCCTTTGAAAAAAATAACACTCTCCAACTAGGTGGGTCTACCATGTTACATTACTAGGAAGATCTACCTAGCAGCACAGCAAATTATGGGTTCTGATCATAATAGGATAATAATGTTAATATTACGTGTGAATGGTAGTTTTTATAGGGTTAACCCTGTTAACTACTTAGATCTACCTTTTCACTACCATTATCTACCATGTTAACTCTAGTTGGAGGGTGTTATTTTTTCAAAGGGACGTTTAAATGTTTAGAACAGCAAAATACCAAGTAGCTGCACAGTCGCCCATTTTCTTTTACACACCCCTAGAATAAAAGTTCGGAAATAAAGCCAGTGCAAAACACAATATTTGTGTTTATTTTATTAAAATGTGTTCAAATTAACTAGGAGGAAAATTTAAAAATACAATGTCAATATAAAAAGTAACTTATTGTGTTAATTTTAAATTGTGGTGATATCCTTTTCAAATCAACTTTATATTTTTCTTAAAGGCTTATTTTCTTGTTTTTAACTACTATTGTTGCACTTGTTAAATATTGAAGTTCAGTTATATAGGTGTATTATTTTAATGTTACCAAATCTTAACTGAATATATTTTAAATAATTGTTTTATATGTAATTAATTCTCTGTTGCTGTTAATTTTAAATTGCGGGGATGTTGCACTTGTTAAATATTTTAGGTCCAGTTATATGTGTATTATTTTAATGTTGTTAACAAATCGTAACTGAATGTATTTTAAATCATTTTTTATATTTAGTTAATTCAATGTTGCAATCTTTCAGATATTTTTGTGGTGTGTTATGAATTGTACTGAAAGTTTAGTAAGGATTCATTGAGAATAATTTTGCAAAAACTTTGTGAGTTATACCAGGGGCGGATCCAGGATTGTGAGTTGGGGCAGGGGGAGGGGCTAAGATCCAAATTTTGGTTTTTTGACAAGCAAAATAATGGGTCTGACTTTGCCCTTGGGATTCCTTGCTGCTGCTGTGCAACTATTTTCATTAGAAATGTTCAAATAATTTCATTTGACTTCTTGTAAATATTTTGAGTGCAAGTATCTTTTTATCTAAGCCAAAAAACATATATTACGTTTTTTTGCTTATATAAAAAGAAACTTGCACTCAAAATAATGCTATTATTCCATTCAAATTTGTACCAAAAACAATTTTTTTTTTGAGCCAAATCAATCAATCAATCAATCAATCAATCAAATCATCGGCTATTATTTGAATGAAGTAATTGGCTGAATAGTGTTAGTTCATGTTTGTAAAATAGATTTGTAAATGAGAGGGTCATCTAGATGTATCACAATGTATAATAGAGTATGACATTATGTAACAATGGTGTATTCAGGCTTAGGGTGCTCACCCCCTTAAAGTAGAAAAAAAAACAAAATTAGCACATAAATATGAAGATTGATACCCCTCGAGCACCCCTTCAGAAGAAAAAAAAATTGTATCAGAAGAAAAAAGCATGAAGCAAACCGTATTACTACAAAAAAAAGCTTATTTTTTGGAGTCAAAATCTGATCGGGTGTTAAGTACCCCCTTCCCCAGTTCCTGGATACAGGGACAGTGTATAGAGTATGTGTCAGTGTTCAGGGGCGGATTCAGGATCCACTGATTTTCCAGGTCCGGGTGGGCGTGGTTGCCACTTTTATTTTTCTTATATTTTTTTTCCATTTTGGTGCTCTGGTACCGTATTTTGCACAGTATTTTGGGTTTTATGGTTAATTTTAGACACGGCGTGCCTAATATTGGGGGGTGGGGGGGAGGCGGCAACTACGTTTTGACGACAATAAGGGAGGTGCACGCCAGTTGCGCCCCACCCTAAATCCGCCCCAGTGTTGTACCCTGTATTATCACACACGGTTGTATATGTATCACATTTTTATTTGAAGTATTATCAACTACAGCGTACTGTGTTATATGGGGTATTAATATATTAGTGTATAGAGTAAGAAGGACAGTGCCAAAGCAGATTGATTAAATAACATACCTGTTGTTTAATCAATGTCCAAAATAAAAATATATTTTAGCTTTACATATATTTGTATTTTAAACTGTAGCTGATCAATAAACAGTTCAATGATAACAAATATATTGTGACTTTATCATGTTTTAGTTTGTTTTTTGCCCACAAAATAATCATTTGATTGCTCATTTATGTTAATCTATATTAATGCATTTGATCAGGTTAGTCCGTGTTGCGAGCACAGATGTATTATTTTAATGGCTAGATAGTGAACTTCCATGGAACACATGTCCCAAAGTGGAATTCCATGGAAGAGCCTAATATTGAATGGTATGTCTACAATCCAACCAATCAAATCGTGTTACATTTTAACGCTGTTCCTATGACAAAACTGCTCCCCAAATCTTTCATAAAAGTTTCCAATTAATAAATGGACGTAAATTTAATTCAAATATAAAGACATTTACATAATAAAATAAAACAGCTATTATTATTTAATTACATGTTTGTGATGAAGGCCGACGACCATCAATAGCCTACATGTGATTGCAATTCTACAGTGTTAAGCTCACTATCTAGCCATAAATAATAAATCTATGTTTGAGAGGCATCAATGAACTTATTTTTACTGGCCTTTTGCCTTCTGGTGGTTACTGGGCAGTACAACGGGAGACAATCTACAACTCTTTTCTAAAATGTGTACCAGTGTTGTGTTACTGTGTTATTGTGTACGAGTTGCACGCAGGACCAATTGCTTGAAGACAGCGCCAGGGCCGCAGGTCGGGGGTCAAGACCCCCTAAAAAGTGATGTGAAGAATACTATAGTATTCCATGAATTTTAAGCCAGCCATCGTTAATAATGCAGACTGGAACTCAACTTCGCATAATATATTTTAATAGCTTAGCTTTTCAAATGTCTGTATAAAAGATTACATCATTCAATGACCAAATTAGGAAATGTGCCTGAAACCGGAATCCAAACTTATTACAGTGCGCTTCTTGGGGTGACAATATAAGTGTATTGTAATTGTCTTGGACTTCAATTAACCACATTATAGGGTGCCATTTTTCAATATAGAGATGTATATCGGTTTGGATGTTTTTTTCAAGTTCAAAATGGTAAATCATGTTAAATTGTGACACTTTGAAAAGTTAAGTAAATGAATTCAAGTGTTGGATGGAAAGTAGATTTGTTCGGTTTGAACTTTCACACGTTTGCCTCTTTTCCTTTCCAGTATTCCGGGTGACAGTGCATTGTGCGATACCACTTCTTTGACGACCCCCTATCCCCGGCTTAAATTGCACGCTTCACTCGCAAGTCTGAACCTCAAAATCAAGACAGGCTGATCTGGAAAACGGAACCTTTCGATGGACTCTAATGTGTCTTTTAGCATGTAAAATAACGCAAATTTTCCCAGGGCCCTTGGCCCCTGGACCCCCACCGAGGCTCTCGACAGCCCCTGGTCCCCCGCATAAATTGGCCGCTTCACTCGCAAGTCTGAACTTCAAAATCAAAACAGGCTGATATGGAAACCGGGAAACCTTTTGATGGACTTTAATGTCTTTTAACATGTAAAACTTTGCAAATTTTTCTGAGGCCTTCGACCCCTGGACCCAACAGGTGGCCCTCGGCGGTCCCAACTTAAATTGCGCACTTACTCGCAAGTCTAAACTTCGAAATCAAGACAGGCTGATCTGGAAAACGGAACCTTTTGATAGACTCTAATGTGTCTTTTAGCATGTAAAACGCAAATTTTTTGGCCTTCGGTCCCTGGACTCCGACCGGGGCCCTCGCTGGCCCCTGGCCCCCAGCTTGAATTGCACGCTTCACTCGGCCCCCCAACGGTGGCTGTCGGCTGCCCTGGTCCCCCGCCTAAATTGCTCATTTCACTCGCAAGTCTGATCTTCGAATTCAAGACACACTAATCTGGAATATGGGACCTTTTGATGGATGTGTTTTTTAACATGTAAAATTTTGCAAATTTTTCAGCGGCCTTAGGCCCCTTGACACCGACCGGGAATCCTTGGCGGGCCCCCCCATCCCCCAGCCCAAATTGATCGCTTCACTCGCAAGTCTGACCTCCTTCATTCCATCCTGGCTGTGCCCCTGAGCGCTACAGTATATTAACTTTCGATCAAAATTATTAGAGCACCAATATCTACAGCAAATTTATATACAATCTTTACTTTAGTATGAGATATTAAAGGCGCATTCCTTCCAAGATCCACTAAAATAATTCTGTTTGAAATTTACCTGTTTTGTTTTAAAATAATGTTTTTAGTTACCTGCATACAGTTTAAATTTACTCTCAATTAGAAAATGCTAATAGATGTTGCTATAGGTTCTATTTGCGCAAATTTCACACATACGAATAAAAAATACTCAAATTTAAAATATTTTAATTTGACAAGATGGAACTTTGAAGGAATGGGCCTTTGACATCATTCATGTCATTCATACCATCATTCTCACCTCTACAACCACTATAAAGCCCATAAAAAATTCTGAGTTTATCACACCCGCACGCATCACTTTTGTGGCAATCCTGTGTTTTTTTTTCTGTGACATTCACTTAAATGCTTTGGATAAATTAATGTGAACAATTCTCGAGTTCACAATGATGTACACAACAACGAATAGGCCCAAAATGATCAAAACTCGCTGTAGGCTGTCCACAGGCTGGTATAGGCGTCGTAGTAGCACGAGTCTAAAATAATCATGGACCTCCTCCCGCCCTGATCAGTTTTTGTTTTGGTAGGGTGATAAATATTTTTTTTTATGGGGCCTAAAACAAACATGACAAAAAAAAAAACAAACAAAACAGTGTTTGTTGAGTAGTACTGATTATTTACTCCAATGTTACAATAGCAATTTAAATAATGATATCATTATAATAGTGAATGCTCAAAATATATACAAGAAAACAATAGTATGGAGTAAACATGAAAATTATGATTTTTATTACAATTACTAAAAAAATATTCTATAAATTAAGTACAGTTTGCACAGTACCAGCTGAAATACATGCATTTGAAAAAGTGAGAAAATATGAGGTGTCACCACAAAATGAGTCGTGTTGTACAGAAAGGTTGAGTGGTATTTAGCTCAGTTGGTTTAGCTGGTGGAAATCGCTGTGTGTGTGCTGAACCGTGACTTGCTCATGGTTCGATTCAACGCCACGTCACTCTCCTTGTGTTTCGGCTGGAGGGTCGAAATGCAAGTTACTAGCGCACCGTCTTGCGGATGAGACGTTAAGCCGTTGGTCCCGTGTACAGTATGTCTCATGTGCATGTTAAAGAACGCAGTGCACTCTTCGAAAAAGAGTAGGGGATTGTCTCCCGGTGTACTGCCCAATCACCACCAGAAGGACCCCACTGGAAATAAGTCCGCTTCGGACTTTCGTGGGTTATCCTTGGTGTTCTACACCAAATAAATCAAATCAAATCAAAATTGAGTTATTGTTATATTTGGATAGAAGAGATTATAAGCCTTAAATTGGTTTTTAAATGAGGTTCATAGCTTCGGTATAACCACAGAAAAACATGGTTATATGAAAACACACTTTGGAGAAAATCAACTTTAAAGATAAACAACTGCAGTGACTTCCTGTATGTTTCACCATTGATTTTGAAAAACAGCCTATACAAAATATAGTTCAAAACATGTTTATTGTAAATAAACATAAACAGGAAGGTTTTAATCATAAAATTTAATTACTAAACTTAACGAAACAACCACCTCATTTTTGTGAAATTATGACTTTCTGTCTATTTTTGTGAATATCTCTAAATGGCCCGGCGTACAACACGAATCATTTTGTCACAACACCTCACATATGTTCTAAGACAAAACATTAATCAGTTAATGGCATTTCATTATTTTAGGAAGACTAAGCATGGAAGAAAAGTATGGGTTTTACAAAACAACATATACATACAAAAATATGGAACAATTTATGCAAAAGAAAAATAAACCTGCAGTATACAAATAAACAATGAAAGACCAAAGAAAATATTGCTAGTGAGATAATAAGATTGTCCTGTAAAGCCTAGGCATTCGTCTAGGAGAAAACATTTAACGATTAATAATACAAATGTACACTGAAGCAACAAGGCAATTTAAAAGTCCTTCAGCACCAAATGACCATGATTTCCCAAGGAAGTCAACTTTAAAAATAATTGACAGGAAAATAGGGAAAAGAGGAATATTTTGGCACTATTGTATGTGGAATGTTTGCCCTGAAATTAATTAAATATGCACACATTGACTCACTATGTGCAATGCTGTCCTTTATATGAACTCAATATGGGGTATGTTTCCTATAACATCCACTCTCTATGCAGTAAATTTGTACTTCATCAACCACGACATCCACTCAATATGGGGAATGTTGACCACTAGATGCACTCACTATGTGGAATGTTGACATTAACATCCACTCAATATGGGGTATGTTGTCCACTGTATCCACTCACTATCTAACACGTTTTCCACTACTCACTGAGGAATGTTGCCAACTGTGTCCACTCACTATGGAGCATGTTTCCCACCTTATCCACTTACTAAAGAGCATGTTGCCCACTGTATCCAATCACTACAGAGAATGTTGTCCACTGTATCCACTCACTATGTAGCATGTTGCCCACTGTATCTACTGTGTAGCCCCTTTCCTACAAGCACTCACTATGGGGAATGTTGACATGAACCTTACTACAGAGAATGCTGCCCCACTGTTCACTATGTGACATGTTGCCCATGGTATCCACTCACCATGTAACATGTTGGCCACTGCATCCACTCACTATGTAACATGTTGCCTACTGCATCCACAAACATGTTGCCCACTCTGTCCACTCTATATATCATGTTCCCTACTGTATCCACTCACTATGTAACATGTTGCCCACTGCATCCACTTTCTATGTAACATGCTGTCCACTGTATCCACTCACTATGTAACATGTTGCCACTGCATCTACTCTTTATGTAACATGCTGTCCACTGTATCCACTTGACTGTGGAGCATGTTGCCCACTGTATCCACTCACTGTGGAACATGTTGCTCACAACATTCGGTTATAATATTATGGTGTATACTGGCATGTTCATAAATAAATACATTTGTAAACTGTAAACAATGCAAGAAATTTAAGAGAATGATTCTTCTAAAATATACACTGTATAAATATTTGGTTTTTATATGATAGATGTTTTAAAATATAAATATGAATAGCAAGTAGAAAAGGCAATTTAAGATAATCAATTAACATCTTGCGCTATGTTTGATTAAACATCATTTGTCTATCCCTTCCCTCTTCTCCAGGACTTTTTTTGGAAACAAATGTTCTACAGCACTTATTTCCTGAAATTCTAAAAGACCATATGTTATGTCTTAACTACGAAACTTCGAATAATTTTGTAATCAATTAGCTGCTTCGCAGCAATTATTTATTATTATTATTCATTATTTATTTTTATTATTATTATTATAAACTTTTTGTCAACCTTGATCAGATTTCCATCCATTCTAATTGTTACCAATTATTAATGTTACCTTAGTAGGAATGAATAACTATTACTTAAGCAATGTAATGTTCACACTAAATGTGTTGCAGTAATTCAGTATATTGTTGATAAAATTTATGTTATTTGTGTTTGCTTCAATTTTGTATTCCTGCTTAAATAATGGCCATAGTTTATTGAAATCAATGTAGTAGGTGTGAACATATTTCCTGCTCAAATACATCCATTTCATTGTAACTGATCAACTGAGTATACACATTACTAGTCAAAATAATCCACTGCAATTATAATCAAAATGGTATGTGTGAACACAATTACTGGTCAAAGTAATCCATTGCAATTATAACTAATCTGGTAGGTGTGAACACAATCTCTAGTCAAAATACAGCTATACTTCATTTCATGCTTATTTGTTTACACTTAACTTAATAAATATGACCCTGTTACCATATTATATATATAAAATATATTGTACACTATTTAACATGTTTTGAAAATGTGACTAAACAATTACAAATCCAGCATTGTTACTTCAATCATCTTTATAATTTAATATTAACAAGAATAATTAACCTGAATACAATAATTATGCAATTTTTAAGGACCAAATATCATTTAGTTGCTTCTAGAATTGAAATGATTTTTCTGTTGATTATTGTTATCAATGAGTAAAAAAACACTTCCCAAAAATATGAAATATCAAAAATAATATAGTATGTACAAACTCTGTATATGAATTGACAATCGAACAAATTTTTACTATTACGGCACAAAAAATTATTGAAAATTAAATAAAAGCATGTGATCATTAGGAACTGCCGTACCCACACTATTACACATAGCCAATATTTCATCAATGCTTTTGATGGCATCATACTTGTTTAGGGGTCCCAGGTAGATAAATTGTGATTGTCTGCCAACTACCATCGATACTACATCAAGTACCAACAATTCTCTAAAAGGGTCAAAGGTTTCAATAAGGTTTCATTTTACTAGGTCGTATTTACAAAAAGGCCTTCATTTCCCCATGTTGCATTTACATGCACTTTTGTGCTGTGGTTAGAATAGTGCATATAAACTGGTTCAAATTCTATGTTGAATCTTTTTGCATTACTTTATTGCCATACTCAATTTACCATTATATTTATATTTACTGTACTTCATTGAGTAAATTTAAAGGGAGGACAATTATGATGTCGATGGACGCATACACTTTCATAATGTCATCTAGTTGTTTTTGTCTTTCAATCTTAGTCTCAATGTATCATGAACAAAAATTTGTGGAGAGGACAATTACATTTTGAAGTGACAGGGTCAAAGGCCGAGATCTCAATTGATACACAATATGTTATTATCAGTATTATTCAGTTATTAAGCACGACCTGTGCAAAAATCACAGGATTAAACTATTTAGTTGGAAACAGATGGGCTTTGAGTATTAAAAAAACATTGTCGAAATAGGAGTCTGTTATTTATTTATACTGTACTCGATATCCATACACACCAGTTTTATCAGAAATTTGTCAAACATGGTCACATCTTCCATAACCAGTAACCTAGAGGTGGTTGCATTGCGAAGGTCATGTTGAGTTAAAGGTGAAGATAATTTATAAGGCACCTTTATCAGAAACTTGTCAAACCTGGTCTCAATGTTTCATGTCCAATAACGAGGTGGTTAAAGATTGGAAAGTAATGTTCAAATGTCAGGGCACTATCAGTGAGAACCAGTCCATGTTTAGGTTTATTTACATCAGTTATTTTAATTATAGTCACATATGAATACAGTAAACACAGTGGTCAGAATAGTGGTTTTCAAACCAGTTCAAAACCATTTAAAAAAAAATTAATTCCATAATAAATAGTATACTATAAATATTTTAAAAATTATAATTTTGTGTTAGTTTCTCATTTAGAAGAAATTACTTTGCATCTTTGATGCAGATTCCCCTCATGTTATTTTTTTTTTCTTTTTCTTCATGGGTAAAGTATGGGTAATTTTATATAGAGCAAAATTATGTTGCAAGTGAAGATACAGTATGGACTTTCCGGTGTGACCTTTAGTTTCTGTGTATTTTCAACATAGAAATAAAAAATAGCTAATAAAATTCCTAATTAAAAATAAAAATGAAACTTAGAGTAAATATAATTAAATATATTAGTGAACTATGAGATGTTCCAAAATTGAATCCTTAACAAACCTGGGGATTTTAGATCTCTTGTTGATTTTAAATAAATACCGCATACTGATAAACCTATCTAATAATTTGTTTATTAGGCCTCAGAATAAAAGGCACTTTATGTTCCGCAACAATATTCTATTCAGAGTTGTACAGCATTATAAACCTCACAACATTTATCGACTTCTTTCAAAATTAATGTTATGAAAATTTTAAGTTTACACTAATATTTTTGTAGCACACATTTTTATAAAACTTCTTTGAGAGTAATTATATTTTGAATAAAATATAAAACATACCATATTTGTTATTATTGTCCATCATAACATTTTATTTTCAAACTAAGGAGGTATTAGGAATTTTAAAATATCATTCATTTTGTAACATGAACACACTATTACTGCATTGCATTCTTGCGATATTTTTTGTGAAAACTGATGATTACAATCGTTTATCAATATTTTCTTTTTTTTATACAAGATATGTATTATTTCTTCTCATAAATGAAGGAAATATACGGTGTACGGGCTCGGACTTAAGCCCACCCTACATTTAAGTCGGGCTCGGACTTAAGCCCACCCTACATTTAAGTATTTTTTTCTGCATGTTTTCTATACCTGGGTAAAACTCCCTCCACCCCTGCAAAAAAAATGTGTGATTCCACGTCCAAGACTACTGGGCTTATACTATAAGGTATTGTCCACATTAAACACTGACTGGGGAGTCCATGTTTAATTTAGTGGGCTTATAACAGGGTCAGTGGGTTAATTACAGTTAGTGTGGTTACAGGTAGTTAACCAGAGAATGACATATCAAAATCATCCACAATTAAAGGCTGGTTATCGTCGTCACCTATAAGATGCTTCTTTTCGTCTAGACTTAATTGTGATCCACTGTTCTGATCATTGTAAAGAGATCCATAAGCTGGATTGGAAAAATTACTTGTCTGAAAAAGTAAAAAACAACAAATTACAATTAAAAACATGAAGTGTACCTTCAGATATATTGAGTGTGCATAAAAAATGGACCATATTTGATGTTTCATTGCTTTATTACTCTATGGTCAAACCCTTTAGATGTCATGATGGCATTAATATATATAATAACCAATTTTCAAGGTAGTCATTACACAGGGTTAAAAATGAAACCATAGACTTAAAGTGCATGTTCCAGCTACCCACATTGCATCACCTGTCAGATGTCATGAGTAGAGCCTGTGCTGGACCTGTGTGACATGTCAACCAAGTGCCATCTGGAACAATTGTCTGGGTTTTTTGTTGAGATAAACACAGGTTTGCTTCACTCAAAAAATGGTTTGATAGGGACCAAAATTATAAACAATTTCCAAAAAAAAAGCTGGGATAAACAATGTGACCAGAAAGTTGGAAAGAGTAGGTTGAAATTTGGACAGTGAACAAAAAGAACTTCATTCCCAGGAAGACAATCTCAGAACTCATAAATGATGAAGACATTCCATATGAGATTATGCGCAATAGAAAAGCAGTATACTGTAAAATCATTAGTGATGAGCAAAGGTGAAAAAGTCTCACTGATGAATAGAAGTTGGTGCTTAAACCCCAGGGGGTCAACTATTTAAAACACAGTAAAGTGATTGACAGTTTTTAGTATGTTTTGATGTGTTTGCCTAAAAAAAATAAATATCTGCATAATGAAAATCATGGTACAAATAATGTACTGATCTATATACAAAATAAAAAAAATCTCACTTTTTCAATATCCATTTCAAATGGTGACTCTAGTAAACTATCTTCATTATGAGGCTTATAAATATACATCGGATTGCCGAAGTTTCTGTCAGAATCTCCAGAATCAAGTCTAGAATGCTTGAAACCATTCCGTAACCTGAAAAACAAAGAGAAAGGTGATGTGATCTACTTAAATAATCTATTCATACACAAATCAGTCTTATAACAGGGTTTGTAGCAAGCAATCCACAAATTAGTTTTGCAATGATGACATCAATATAATAACCAATTTTCAAGGTAGTCATTTCACAGGGTTAAAAATGAAAACATGCATGTTCCAGCTACCCACATTGAATCACCTGTCAGATGTCATGAGTAGAGCCTGTGTTACACCTGTGTGACACATGTCAACCAAGTGCCATCTGGAAAAACTGAAGTTGAAGTTTCACAAATAACCCACAAATTATTCTCACAATAAAATTGGTAGCAGCAACTATAAAAGCTGTTTCACACTGGTGATTGTAGCAAGCAACTGCTAAGTAATGATTATAACCAATTTACAATAGAGTTTGTTGTAGCAAGTAACTGTGCCAATGATGATTGTAATCAATTCACAATGGCGTTTGTAGCAAAAGCTGTTCCAATGATGATTATAACCAATTCACAACTACGCTTGTAGCAAACTACTACTCCAGTGATTATTATAACAATGTAGCAAACAACTACTCCAATAATGAGTATAAAAAATTCACAATAAAATTTGTATAAGCAACTGGTTTAATGAGTATAACAAATTCACAATGGAGTTTGTAGCAAACAACAATTCCAATGATTATACCCAATGTAAAATGGAGCTTGTAGCAAACAATTGGTCCACTGATGATTATAACAAATTCACAATGGCGTTAGTAGCAAGAAAACAACTTTAAGGATTATAAGAAATCCACAATGAAGTTTGTACAAGCAACTGCTCCAGTGATGATTATAACAAATTCATAATGGAGTTTGTAGCAAGAAAACAACTTTAAGGATGATTATAACCAATCAATGATTATAACAAATTTACAATGGAGTTTGTAGCAAGAAAATAACTTTAAGGATGATTATAACAAATTCACAATGGTGTTTGTAGCAAGAGACTGCTCCACTGATCATTACAAGTTCACAATGGAGTTTGTAGCAAGCAACTACTCCAATTATGATATAATCAATTCACAATTAAGTTTGTAGCAACTGCTCAAATGATGATGGTAACCAATTCACAATGGAGTCTGTAGCAGGCATATGTTCCACTGATAATTATAACAAATGTTCAATGAAGTTTGTAGCGAGTAACTGTTCCAATGATGAATATAACCAATTCACAATTTAGTTTGTACCAAGCATCTAGTCTATTGGTTACTATAACCAATTCACAATGGAGTAACTGCTCCAGTGATGATCACAACCAATTCACAATGGAGTGTGTAGCAAGTAACTGCGTCAATGATAATTATAACCAATGAAATTAATAAATACCCTTTGTGTGGGTAAAGTTAACCTTTAATAATAAAATCTGAATACCTTTGGCTTCTGTAGCAAGCAACTGCTCCGATGATGATTATAATCAGTATTACAATAATTATTGGCAATGCAATTTTCAATGACCCTAAAATTAAAAAAAAAAAAACAAAATCATTTGAGCATATAAAATATTAGAACACACATTGAAACATTAACTAAAAATGTAAATATTGATTGATTAATTTTAAATATCATATTCTGTGGTTGAAACAAATTGTTTCTACAATGCCCAGTACTGTTGATTCTACTAATGATGATGTAAACAAAGTGAAGAAAAAGACCTATCAAATAAAGCAAGATGGCAGTATTATCACTCCTAAATGCTTAAAGCTTTTTCTGTTGATTGTTATTCCAAAGATGCCAATCTCAAATGCTGTTTATGTGTAAGTTTTTTGGTCGGGTGGATAAGGTAGGGAAACTGTGAACCATGCACAAACAACAGCACGGGTTCGAGGCACGCTGACGCCATGGTTCTGGTGGAACAATTTTTCTCGTTTAAGGACTACTAGAACTGTAGGTCCAGTGTATACAAATGGTTCATGTGCAGTATAAAGAACCCTGTACACCTTTCGAAAAAAAGATGGTGTACTGGCCCATACAGGACTCCTGCCATGGACAGAAAGATGTGCGCTAATATAGTAGCTGCAAAGAACATGACATGACCCTTAGGGGAGTAGCAAGTTATTGACTGTGCAACATCTAGTCCACTCTGTGCCTTTGATGATTCAATTTGAATTTGAAATTAAATGCCTAATTTATTATTAATGTCTAATTATTATTAAATCATTAGAAAAAAACGTGAAAAATTAGCAAAGAAATTCAAATATCTCTGGATTACTAATTTTTCACTATTTACTACGCTGTTCGCACTGAAATTTATATGCCTTTGTGATGTATTAACATCACCATAAAAAGAAGTTAAAGTTTTCCGGACTACAATTTTATATGTTTGATATTTGTATACTATGCTATGTTCTGAAACAAGTTACAACTCCCCAAAATGAATGTAAAAAATGACAAAGTGTGTGATTAATTGCTTTGAACATACAATATAACACCACCCCAGTCTACCCTTGTTAATTTTTTTAGATAAATGAATAGTCCTGGGTATGACCCAATGTACCATCATCTTTCAGCTACGTTTCACAAATATATCAGACATACCGACTTCTGGCACCCATCTACCATCTTCACAAACTTCCTAACAACTCTGTCAACTATTGAGTTTACTATTTCCACCCTCCAATTTCATGCTAATTATCTCTCACACACTCATAATAAATTTCTTGAAATATCGCAATCATATTTTGCACCAAATTTAAATTCAATTTGCTAATATTATTACCTGTTTGGACAGAAGTTTGTTTTGATGAAGTTTTTTTAAATTTTGAACAAGTAGGTCCAGAGAAACCAGCACGGCAACTAGAAATGAAAATGTGTATTTGTTATTAGAAAACAGCATGTAAAGTATACATTAAACCATTGTATTTGTCATTAGTAACCAGCATGAAATCTATACATTAAAGCATTATATTTGTTATTAGTAACCATGGCAACCATACATTAAAACATTGTATCTGTTATTAGTAACCATGGAAACTATATATTGTATTTGTTATTACCTCATAAGGGACCATGCCAAATGTATTCTACTGTAGTTTCTGCAGTAATTTATATATATTTTTTATTTTATATCAAATAAACAACAAATTTTCACCACTTACAGGATGAGATCTACATCATGCTTTCTAAAGCAAGCTTTATTACGAGGCTTAGTGAGTGCTACTGTCAGGTCGGGGGATGAAACCTAGTCCACAGCCAGGTTCGATCCGAGGACCTCAGGATTAGAAGGCAAGCATGTTAACCACCAAGCTACAGTGACAAATTTAAATAAATTTAAAACAAAAATCTGCCATGTGTTAAAATAGGACTTCTGGGAGGTTGTCATTGCAAGGTTGTCAAAAAATAGCAATAATCATTTGATTAAGTTACCTGCAAGTAGGTCTTGGGTCTTCTTCTTTTACACTACAACTCCCATCATTTTCACAATAACCCAAACAACGATCTTTTCCACATTGTGCTCCAACGAACTGTACAGGACATGAACATTTTGCAATCCCATCTAATAATAATAATAAATAATTATAATTAATGATAATTATAAATTATAATTTATTATAATTTTAATAATAATTTAACAACAACAACAACAACAACAACAACAATAATAATAATGTACTATTACATTTTTTAACAATTAAGCAAAAAAATATTTAAAAAAAATTTAATCCACATGCTACAGTGGGGAGCTTGTCACCTACAAATAGAAAACAGCATAAACATACTTGTATAAGGCATTTTTAAATTCTTCACTTGTATACACAAAGTTATATTGATGGTTGGATCTAATTTAATAAAATAATTTAAATTTTCGGCAATCTGCAAATAAGTCCGTTTTTAATCATGTTGGTTCTGAAAATGGAATATTAAATAAACTGACAAATGCCTAACAAGATCACTCTCACTGTTTACTTTTAACATAAAATCCAAATAACGAAAGGAGATACAATTCACAAATCTTTCTTTATTCTGGATAAAGCACCCTTTCAATACAATAAGTACTGATCTCCCAAAAGTTTCAGATTAGTTAATAATAATAATAATAATAATTAGCGCCTTACACAATAAAGTCTCAAGGCGCTGTGGACCAGATGTTACACATCCATATGATTTCTGTGCCCTTAAGGGTCCTGTTTTGTCCTGCTGCCCGAAAAACGAGCGCTACATTCTTCTGTCCCCCAGATGATGTATGGACTCAGTACACCGGGGTAACTTTTGCAGTCACTTTGGGACCTATAGTTTTAACCAGAGCTTTTCGTCTCGGTATATATTTGTATACTATTGTCATCAACATCATAGTCATCATCCATC
This sequence comes from Nesometra sesokonis, assembly GCA_025631205.1. NCBI lineage: Eukaryota > Metazoa > Echinodermata > Crinoidea > Comatulida > Antedonidae > Nesometra > Nesometra sesokonis. The sequence continues at coordinate 17,946 of JAOTQE010063977.1, forward strand.
ATCAAAGCATCATCAATAGACTGAATTAGCGATGTCCTGTGACGTCACGAAAACTTGCCTTCGTGGGTACGAAAACCAAAACAAAGCGTAAAGTCCCATCTCATAACGTAGGGCGAGTGCGAATGTTACCCAAATATTTTGTTGAAATAC
>JAOTQE010063988.1:0-18090 GCA_025631205.1 Nesometra sesokonis
AAAGAGTTCACGATTGGGTCGGGTAAAAAATCTTTAAATGATTTATTTGGTTCGGGTATTTTGTTTGCCAATGAGGGGCCAATTTCTACAAAGAAATTATTAAATGCGTTAGCTATTCGTTTCTATTCGTTCTATTCGTTTCGTCACGACACCTCACATTTGTCTCCTTAAAATGTGCAAAGAAATTCTGGCTGTGTAGCAATTAAAGTATAATGTTAATCATACGACCAATAATTACAGTTGTTGAACCCCTCGTAAACGGACACTGTCGGCTCTGAGAAAAGTGTCCGCTTACAGGAGGTGTACGCTTACGAAAATTTCTCCAGATAGAGGGCCAAAGTTGTAAGATTATGTATTACACCACCGCATTGTATATTTTATTAAATATTGTTTTTATCACTTTTAAAATTGGTTCAGTATTATTATACTCAGTTATTACAGTAGGATGGACGATTTTGTACAGAAATTTGTATTCATTGAAATTTGTATTCATTGAAATTTGTATTCATTGTTCACAAAAATCACTAAATTTTGCTTCCGGAATGTCCGCTTATGGGAGATAAATTAACATACTAAAAATGATAAATTTGAAGACAAAAATTGTCCGCGTCCACATGTGTCCGCTTACGAGAGGTACCAAATTCACTGATTAGATAAGAGGAACAAACGGGTCTTTGAATTAGTGTCTGCTTACGAGAGGTGTCCGTACAGGGAGGTTCAACTGTATTAAGCACCTGTCACATCTCACCGGATTGCACAAACGGACAGGGTACGGACGAAAATCCACTCATCCGGTCATTTCCGTTGGCAAAAGTTGTCATGGTTTCATCTCGGGAGTTGCAAAGTAACGGAAGTTGAACGGTTAAAACGAAAAACAAACGTACAAGAAACGAAACAGAAACGGATGAACAACGGACTCACTAACGAAAACCAACGGATGCGAACGAAAAGACAACGGATATTTAACGGATAAAGAACGTACAAAACTTAGGAATACATGAGAACTAACGGACAAACCGGACTAGTACCGACGAAGCAACGTAAAAGAAACGAGGAATAAACGGATACAACGTATCGCTACAGGGGCGTATCCAGGATTTGGACTAGGGGTGGGGGTACCCCACTCCGAAGGCAAAAAGAAAATATTTCCCCTATTTTAAAGTTTTTTTTATGGGATCGCTGCCTTTATAGTCCTTTTCCTCAGAAGGAAGTTGCTTATCCTCTGACGGGTAATTGAGGACACAATCTTCATATTTATTTACTAATTTTACTATTTTTAACTATGAGTTCCGGGTAGAGAGCCAGCCTGCAGAGACCCAAAATCAGTCTTCAAGCTCTCAGCGGGTGAACATCAAGAAATTCACATGCCAAAGGAAAAAGGAGAGAAAAAAATGAAGAAATATCCTCGCCAGCTCCTACTACCAAAGATGCTACTACAAGATACAATGAAGCTGTATCTTCGGTCTATGTCCATTCTTGATACGTTTCTTTGCCTGTTTTTTCGTTTCTTCAGTTAAACTTGCGTTACCTATCCGTTTATTGTCAGTTCTATTTTTTTACGCTTCCGGTACTTGTGCGTAACTGACCGTCAAACACTCGGTATAGGTACTGTACTTCTACGTTTCGTCTGTTTTGTTGTCCGATAATAATCCCGGAGACAAACGGAGGCTAACGGAGAAGTTCAGTATGAGAAACGCACGAGAAACTGATAAAACGGAAGCTTAACGGATAAATAACGAATACGTAACGGTGATTTTTTCCGGTCGTCATCCGGTCTAAGTTTTGTGCATGTTCAAAATATCTAACCGTTCATACCGGACGTTGCCGGTCATGCAACGGAGTCGACGGAGGAAAACAGACGGAAACTAACGTACATCAACGGATTGCCATTTCTTCTCTCCGTTTGTGTGATACGGTGAGGTGTGACAGGGCCATACAGACGATTGGCATGTAGGCCTACAGTAAAAAATTGTATATACAATTTTAACCAACGTTAAAAACTTATTAAAAGAGAGATGCGGAATTTCTTAAAAGAAAATACGGTAAATATTTAAATATAGGTCTAGGCCTATCTCTTCTGACACTTTTGTTTCCTATTTTCACTTCATTTCATTTCAATTTTATTTCAGACTCGTAGTCGATATCAATAATACATGGGCCTACAACATTCACTATTAAATTGAATTGAATTGAATTTAAATTGAGTGAATTGGATTAAATTGAATTAAAACAAAAATGTGAGAAAAAAAGTACCGTAATATACTTTGTAACAATACAAATAATATGAAAAACCTATAAGCCTAATACTTGTCAATATAAAGTAGATTAATCCATTTCGTGTAGGCCATACAACATTGGTTTCCCAAAGATTGTGTTTACAATTGCAATTATTAAAATGTCAGAAGCATCAGTCTACTCATATACCATAGACTGATTTTAAAATACCGGTAACGAATTAAACAAATGAAACAATAAGAACTGATGATTAATGAAACGAATTTAATTTATAGAGGCCTATAAGTCAGTACCATAATAAAACGTGGACATTACTAGGCCTATCGTCAAATTTCTTTTCAATGTTACATGATCGATCATAAATAAAACGGATAGCGAAACAGCAGGCTTGATAGCCACTTAGATTACATGTTTTACCTAGTTCACTGAGTAACGTGGTGAAAGGTTGTAAGTTAATGATGTTCTTCACAATTTATTGTTATGGTTTTAAATATTGAATATGCTTATTATTTATAGATTTGTTTAGTTTAATAATGGCCTTGTATAATTTTGAATAACCTTTACTCTAAAACTTCTAAAAAAAATATTATGGTATTCTGGCCTACGAACCATCATTACAAGCGAGATTTATTGCCTGATTTTAAATTGAATTTATTTTGTGACCAGGTGTAGATAAAATAGATAAAGCGAATCAACCAGAACATTATCAAACTAACATCCGCCATCTCACCTGAATAATAAACAGAAATAGGCAAAAGTTAAATATTATTTTTAGTATCAAAATTCAAAGTTGATGGATTGAGGGCGCTTTTCAAAATTCTTAGTGTTCTTAGTTATTTATTTTCAGTGGGCACGGTATTGTGGGCAAAATAATTGTAGTCATTCAGCGAAGTATCAAAATAATATACCTCCATGGTTTATTTTTTTCATTTAAAAGCCTCAAAGATATTATTTTTGTTTTAGCTTGCTCAATTGCAAAGTATCGTAGGCCTACTCATGATATATACTTCTTTATAACTCAATGTTAGAAAAACGGCTCAGCCTGGTTGGATATCAGTGATGTATTGTAGTCATCCTTCAGATCGAATCTGTTTTAGAATGTCTAAAATATTTTCTTTTCTTGTCGTCGGTTGCTTTGTTATATTTTTATCATGTCACGTTCCATAACAAACATCATGATTATGTGCTTTGTCTTGTTGTTAGTGATGATAAAATCCATACATCGGGCAAACTAAATCAAATGCTTGCGTTTATTCAATCAGTACAGAGATAATGACAAACGATTAAGCAATGGGTTTAATGGGTATTCTAGTAACGTTAACATCAGTGCCCATTATACTCATCCGATATTACCAACCCGACTGTTCATCTTTATACAACACACGATAATTCATAATTAATTTGTAGAATACCACCAATCAACAATTCTATTCATTGATATTAGAAACCCTAATTCGCTCTTGAAACATCTTTCCCGATTCCTTTGTCGGTCCTTCATGCACCCTACAGCAGTAACGATTTGTAATTTTTATGCATATAGCCTGATATAGCCCATCATTGAACATTTGCATACTGGTTTTTCGTATTGATTTAGTCATTGTCTGCAGTGAATAAACGAATAGGCCGCCTCTTTGCCAGTCATATATACCCTCTGAATTAATTAATCAATTAGACTAAATCATGCTACGAATTTACAGACAAATTTGTGTATGCCAATTTCCTTTCTGTATAGATTAATGTATACACGTATCATCATCATTATAAGACACATCATACTATAGAAATCGAAAAGCATCTGCTTGTTTTAGTCACATTATCAGTGATTTTGAATATTAGACAAAGCTAAAACTAACATGAACTGAAGTTGAATAACACTGGTTTAAAATGAAATTTTAAATGCAATACAATTTGATTAAAAGTGAAATGTAAACATTATTAACAATTTACTTATTTGTTTAAATCAGGGACAGTAAATGCTGTTTTAAAATTAAATAAAGTAGCCTATATCGTACTCAGTACGGCTAGTTACGGTATCGAACGACTTAGGCATATTTGTTATTTATTTAAAACACGAGGAAATAATTCAACAAAGTGTTACATTTGATTTCAATATGGCTCCTTCAATATACACCGTATCCTCTACCTAACCTCATCTATACAAATTTAACTACAAGAAATAATAGACGAAAAGAAGTCAATTTTAAATGAAGCACAAAGTTATCAAGGTTTTTTACAATTTAAATTACAACTCTTACTTGAAGAGCATTCTTGGATTTCAGTCACATATTCATTATATTTACAGATATCGTAGGCCTATAACCACCAAAAAAATAGAATAGAATTGAGTTGTTGACCGTAGCAAATACGTCCTTTAACACGAAATACTAAGGATGACTAAAATAATACTGACAGTACCTATGTTACTTGTTCGTCGTTTTATATTTATTGTTTAATTGCTGGCCTGTACAAACTAAAATCATTCAAGTCAAAACTATTTAAAAAAAAACAGAGGAAGATCATAAGAATAGTCTCAGTAATAACATAGGCCTATTTTTATTTGTGCTAATATTTTCATTATCATAATCATTACCGTTATCATTATCAAGTCATCAATGACTTACAAAAGAACCCGATAAGCATTAATATATCGGCATGAATTGAAATTGACCCTTATACCGGTATTTATTACTTTAAAAAATAATTTTCTTTATTTGGCCTCTATTATAATTATTAGTAATTATTATTTAATATTTTTAAAATTTATTAAAACAAAGTGGCGGTAACCAGAAATGTGTAATGGATTCATGGCAAAAATACAAACACTTCAAACATACGACACTTCTGAGACCTCAGAATAGTATTTTATAATTGAATATATTAGCCTGGTTTTCCATCACCCTATAAATATATTTGTACCATATCAATTATATTTCTGTAATAATGATCATATAATCTTTTATATTCTGTTCTCTGATACACACAATCTGTGGAGGATCTTCAACACTTAACTATTTTTAAAATGATACTTTTATTACGGTACGATAGGCTTATAAGTAAAATTGTTAGTTTTGAATGAATATCATCATATCAAATAACCAAAGTATAGTGCGAGGCACTGCATCGATTTCTGGCCTGCATTTTGGACCGGCAGATTTTCGACGGGAACGTTTTGTATCATTGATTCTGCTATGGTACAGCTTCATTGCCAACACGACTTCATGTTGGAGCAACAGAACCAGATCAATTCGTGAACATAGACAAGCCTTAATCTACCAAAGGTAAAGGTTAGGGAACAACTGGTAAATTGGTTAAAAGACACAACATTCTCATTCAGATAAATGAAGTACTGGTATAGGCCTATAAATATAAACGTTATTATAAGAGGTTAATTCATCTCTTCATAGGCATATCCTGTAAACTCTTTGTTAGGTCTAGGATGTAGTATTTGTTTTATATCTTTACATTATATATTTATTTCTCTTTGCTTTTTATATACAATAAAAACAAGTATACTTTTTATTTCATAGAGGATCCATAAAAAACGAAAGCTTGTGACGGGTTGATTAAAAATGAATAAGAAGAATAAGAAGAATAATAACAAGACTAAATAGGCCTATCTACAAAAATCAGAGCTCCCAAGTAAGTCTCCAAGATTATCCTGGAGTCTCCAGGAATTTTGCTTTCTCTCCCAGGCTCTGCAGGAAATATAAAATTTTCTCCTGGAATTTGAATTTTTCGAGATTATCTCCAGGATTTGTAATTTGCAATATACTTACAGTAGGCTATATGCAAAAATATGTACAGTGTATTTTCATTTATTTTGACACTAATGGTGTTTAGGTGGTTTCTTTGTCTATAATTATAATGTAGCAACACTTAACAATCTATATAAAAATAAAGATACCTTTCGGAACAATTTATCTGCACTTGATTTCGTCTGTGAACAGGTTTCGGCCGTATCTCATGGCTGTGATTCACCACCACAGTGGCGCCCTCTTTTGATGAAAAAAACTAGAGGCCCCCTATTGAGAGAGGGCTCTGATGAGACTGGAGTATAAACTGCTTGCAAATCCAAACCAGGGTCTTTGTTTAAACTGGGTTGATGTTGATGTATTTCAATATTAATTAAAATCATTAAAAATGGAACACAGAAGTCTTCATAGTGTAATAATAAACTATTTAAAAAAATAAACGAATTGTTGTTTATATGATTTCCATTTTATAAGCCCATATACTATAGTACCTGAAAACGGTTAAAGGATTTGGGCCGAAAATAATATCCAGGAGTTATGGTTTTCAAACTTGGGAGCTCTGAAAAACAAACAAAACAAATGCACAAAAAAAACGATTGGAATTATCAATGATTATTGTAGGCTAGACCTATGTGAATAGGCATAAGACATTTTAATTGATGGAGCTTGTGTCATTCAGCAGATTATTCCAGCATTTGGGGCTTGAAAACTTCTGTTCCATATATACTGTTTGACCTAAATAAACAGAAATTCCTTCTGCATAAATTGCAATTCCGGACATTTTAGAAGCCTATTGGATAAAACACATAAACATAAATTTGTGATGTGCATTATTTCAGATGTATTTAACATTTTCGAGCTTTTTTTACATTGGTATATTTTTCAACAACTTTTGATTTAGGCCTAGTTTGTTTTGTTTTTTTTCTCTTCTTTCTTTTCTTGCTGTTGATGCGGATGGATTCGTGGATTTCTTCGGAGAATTGTCTCTCTAAAGGTAAACAACATTAACTTGGCAATCGAAGACTATAGCATTGATATTTTTTTTTTAGATTATGATGGTTAACAAGCGAGACGAATGTTGTGGATTTAAAACATAATAAAAAAGAATGTAATAATGTAGAAAACCCGAAAATAATAAACATTACTGATAATGCTATAGTATAAATATAAATTATAGGACTAAAGAAAGAAAATATATGACATGCTTAAAAACGAATAACAGATAGGCCTAGGCTTCAAAAAACAGAAAAGAAGCCGTTGTGGTAGGGCGTAATTAAACACCATTATCCTAGGAATACAATTTAGCATTAATTTATTATGCTTTACATGTGCGTTCCCTGCGATGTACCTTACCCAATTCATGTTCAACTCCAATATAATAGATCTAAATTTTGGCAAATTACATTGTCATTAACTTCATTATCATTGTTTTTATACAAGATAGGTCTATTTAGGCCTATATTTATTTCGACGTACACTACGTTGATATATAAATAAATCTACCAATAACATAATTATTATTAATTAGGCCTACCAGGACTCTTCGCTGCTTTATAATTTTTGAGATTTTGACAGTTCGGAGTCAGTAAATTAGGTAACAAAAATATAATAATGTTCATTCGTACAAACTAAATGTTTTGTTTTTAAGATTGAAAAAATGGATAGGCATACATTTTAAAATTGGAACAAAATATGTCCGACCAGCGTAACGGAAATCGAACTCATGACCTTCGCTTTGATATGACATAGGCCTAGGCTTATTGAACAAATGCATAGAACCGCAGGTAACGGCTAATACACAAAACAAAATATATGTCACTTTGTTGGCAAAATATAATTTCATAATTGCATTTAGCATAATTTATTAATTTATATATTAAAAAATAACATACCTTGTTCCAGCGAAGTAACCAATTTACGTTCAATTTCAATATATAGGCCTAACGTTAAATTTATTCGACAACCGATATAGGCCTATTAAGTTGGGACTATTTAAAATTAAAAATAGGTCCGATAAAATTGTTACATAAAGGCAAATCACAAGAACATTGTCACTATTCAAAAAAATCTAGGCCTGTACTTTCAATGAATGATGGATAAATTTGCCAATAACACAATTTATTAGGCCGCTACAAAAGGTTTTTGTCCAAGCCCGACCGACCCGGATCTTCGAAAATCATCGTCAGTCTTTTTAAAAGTAATTTACGCATTTCGATTTTTTGGCAAAATAAGCCTACATAAATTTATGCTTAAAATTATAAGAAATAGGCCTACTTCAAATTATCCCAAAATTAAATATAGAAAATAGAAAGTTTCTGTTATTGTTAAGATAGATCTAGGCCTAAAAGGTACCGGTACCACAGCCTATGCATAAAACTATTTTCCGGCCGACAAATATTTTTTTTTTTCAAAAAAATCCGTACTTGGCAATAAAAAATTCTTTTTTTTATGTCTAATAAAGACAAATCATAGTAATAAACATGATTTTAACAGTTAACAAAAACGAAAAGTATGGACTCGGTGTTATTAATACAATACTGTAGTAATGCCTATAATAAAAGAAAAACAATACCGTTATCTTGTAGGAGTAATTAGCATAAGTGCAATAGGACGAAAAAATAATCTGAAAAAAATATGACTTGATCAACTGATTGATAAAACCAGGTGATTAAGTGAAGACTTAAAGTGAAATTGGTAAATTATCGATTAGCGTAATAGGGCTATTGTAAACAAGTTGAAAAAACCCAGATGGATGGAACAATATCATCACTAATACAGTACAGGTCTATTGTAAACAGGTTGTTAGAATACAGAGTGAAATTACAATGCCACTGATCCGCGGTTAAGAAGACGGGATAGACCCTTCATGATAAAACAGCAACAACTACAATAAACTGATCTGGTCTAAACAATTATGTAACATCAGGTTTGTGAATCCACCAAATGTAGGCTCTGAGTGGGATAATGTTTTAATGGACGCGAAGAGGTTCCGAGGCCTGGGTTCAATATTCTTGATAATATTTGTAGTTTAAAAACAGGATGCCTATAAGTCTATGGTTGTAATCTGTTGTAATTACAGTATAAAAACGAAATTTAAACTACGATAGAACTCAATGGTAGTGAATGTTTGTGTTTTTATGTAGGCCTATATTTTAATATTTCTATGAAATGTTTCGTATAGGGGCTCTGGCTGTACATAAAGTAAACAAATTACATTATCGTTTCACGTCGTAATCGTTCCTAAACCGAACAACGTTTTTATGGAGTATGCGTGCATTTACACAAAGAAAGGTCCAGTTTCGGTGTCTAAAATAGGGTCTATTCATGTTTTATAAAAATGCTAAAAGTTTCTTGTTGAAGAGTCAAAAGCAATTGTGTGCTTGTTAATTCATAAAATTAGAGAAGCGTAGGCTACTCCGCATATGCTTCTAATTTCCATTTTCGGTCAACCTGATAATATATTGTCGGATTTAGAGTGGGGGAGCGTGTGCGGCTATTTTGCAAGTTGCATCTTGCCATTCTGCACTATGAAAAAGCTAAATAGGCCTATAGGATTATTGTTTCGACCGTCTTATCGCCGTACCAATCTTTATTTACAAATTAGGTGTCGGTATAGTGGGTGAGCACGGCGCTATAATCATTATCCGGGTGCACGAGTGCAACCCCCTCCCCCAACCAAATCTGCCCTTGCATAAAAGCAATTGAGTATAATTCAGTAAAGTAATGCTAGCCTAATTGCGATGGCTAAAGCCGATAAGATGATACACAATTGGTTGGGTTAGTAATTATGCACAACCTTATAATCTGAAATGAAAATAACTATAACTTACACTAAGCCTATTTTATTTAAATATCGAATTAAAATGACTAGGCCTAGATTAAAAAAGGAAAAGAAAAATCGAGGTAGGTATTCATACATAATGAATGATAGTGCTGGTAAAGATTTTACAGGATCCTTAGCTCATTGTGTAGGTACAAAAAAAAGACTGAACAGCGCCATCAGCGTTTAGCAATTCAGCCATCGTCTTCAATGGAGACAGTGAATGTTGAGGGCCTTCAATCTCAAAAAGCATAGGCCCACAGCTTGACCAGGAGGGTACGATTCGTTTAATTGACTGTAATATTTTATACAGTAGTCTATGATAATTGTGTTTCTTTAAGTGAATTTTTTTCTGTTGCGTTGTTTTGATATGTATAGAAAATGTTATTTATGAACATACTGTTCAAAATGTATTTTAAAGTCGGTTAAAATGTCATTATAAAGTTCACAGAATAGAGAAGTGATAGCATGGGTCTTAGCACCTTTGATGAATGCATTGCGATACCTAACAGGTCTGCGTCAGATATTTATGTACCTCAATCATAGATTCCTGATGACATATTCAATGTCGAAATATTGAATTCTGACACGATGGTATGTATTTCTTTCGGTTTGTATAATAAATTATAGGCACCGAAAAAACCAAACAGTGTCTTGAAATAGACCCAATAGTAATAATTGTATAGGTTAGGCTATTATAATTGGCACATTAAAAATAATACCGTCGATGGCTTGGTAATTAGTGAACCTAACCCATAGCATATCTACTTAACTTGCCTGTGGTTGGTCTATTCATAATTCGTAAATAGGCCTATACAAATGTTGTAATATTATTAGCCTATATTATAATTCAAAAACAAGAAGACAAGATTGGTTACCGAGACGGCAGATAAGCTTCATCATAATTGAAATAAAAAAAAAAACAACCTAAAGATGAAATTATTTACCAGTGTCGAGTATAGCGCAACCTAGACTTTACATAGGGCCTGTCAATTGTATGAACCCTCAATTTTACATACTCCCAAAATTCAACTAAAAATGAAAAAGTTTTAATAGGACATAAATTTTAATTAGACATTATGTTAAGTATTTGTTCATATTTAAAATCATGTAGGCCTAACCAATGGGTAGTAGTAAATAAATGAGGAAATGCCTAGGCCAATACAATATGTACTTATAAAAAGACCATAACTCACTACATAATTTCAAGAATATAGGCCTAGGGTAAAGTAACCGTGGTATAGGCCTATGACTATTTAACAACCCTTATTAAAATAAGCCTCTACAGTCAACCTTCTCATTTATGAACGTATCATTACAAACCTTCTATTTTACAAACACTATTCTGTCAATGACATCATTAAAATAATGGCCAATGATGTAATTATCCGATAATTTGTCATTGGTATTTTTTTGTGTATTATATTTTTTCCTTCCTAGTTCATTTAAACAACTTTGTTAACAACCAAGAGCACAAAATAAACACAAAGAAGTGTTTTGGAAGCCTTATTTGACCAGTTTTCATGAAACTTCTCATTTACGAACTTTTTCATTTACAAACACCTTCCAGCCCAAGGGGTGTGTAAATGAGAAGGTCGACTTACTGTAGGCCTTGATTTGGTTTTGAGAAGGGAAAAAAGTATTCCTATGGGTTATCTTCACTAATTCGTTGATTTGCGTAATTCCCATCGGCTATCTGTAACCAATATATACTCGGTCGCTTCTTATTGCAACCAACTTAAAAAAATCAGATCAATTTTAGAGGCGCTTAAGCCTGTTAAGCTTTAGCTCACCCCTTTAAGCCACCCCTGTGTAACAAAATGTTCTAGAAATGATAGTCTATACAATACAACGTGCATATCCATGCATAGTGTAGAGCGTCAATTGTTCTATTTTGTATTTGAACTCGGTATAGAATCAAAAGTTCTAAAAATATTAAAACACGCTTATAAAAATTAAGATCGTCCGTTAAGTGAGATCTTAGGCCTAAAGAACGGCAAATGTATATTTAACCACAACTGACAATGCGCGCGCAACTGACAGAAAACTCTAATTTGAATCTTTGACCATCTTTAATTCTTGAAAATTAAGTTTTTAAAAAATGATGAATCGGCATAAATTCAAGTGATAATGAAAGTGAGCGTTCTTTATAATCGGTAATTCAAATTGGCATATGCCAAATTAACAAAACTCAGCACTGCTAGTTAACCAAAAAAGAAGAGTTTTTGTAAATATAATTCGACCACAGGGTGCGGATATGTAGCTTAAATCGCATGTCGTTAAATCGGCTCCCTTGTTACGCCGGATTTAAATCGACAAGTGAGCTATATGCGTTGATCTGGCGTAAGACATGCGGTAGGAATGACTTTATTCAACTTTACAAAATATATTGTTCTTTCATATAAAAATACGTAGGCCTAAGTATTAAATATCATGACAGTATTAAGAAAATTGTATTGAATTAAACAGAAAAACGATTTTTAATGAGTTATGATGGCTTTAGGAAGACTATACCTGAATGTGTGGTTCGTGTTAGCAGCCAGTACCAAGCCTATAACACTACTGATACTATAGGCCTATACTATGTTGATATTCGAGGAAATTTAAAGATATAGAGTAGTAGGCCTACATTTTATATAACATAGGCATACGTAATTTGACACGTTCTGTATATTACAGTAATAATTTATAGTTATTATAGGCTATATTAATTATCACATCTAACGACGAATGTTAATACAGGACTAATTAGGCTATACTTTAGGTACAAAAAGAAACACTGCTCGCTCATGTAGGCCTACAGTATACAGTACAGTATTAGAAATTTAGCACCCAACGAATGTTACTTTTACATACTGTATTGTATCCCTGTACAACCTGTACACTACAACATGTATGGTGAGATACTCCTTTATGATGATGACACAACCAATGCCGGAATATTGAATACCCATTATACTAATATACTCTCTTATTTAAGCTGATAATAGCGGTTTTAATATTACGCAGGCACTCATTTTACTTGGTATCATGCTCGTACGATCGATTGTTTCTATGATAGCATTGGATAACTTTCTATGAACCCATTTACAGTATTTATACGAAATTTGATATTTTAGTATCAGTTTTAGACCTATATTTATCATTTTAGTAATGTATATAAGTTTTAAAATAGTATATACAGTCGGTATTGATATCTTCGGCTTATCATTATCAGTTCTGTGCTGTTATCCATCATGACAAGTTCACGTGTTCCCAACTACCCTGTACTTATGTAGTATCTTCATCTGCCCCATCTTTCTGGTTGTAAAGTATTGTATTGTACCAAGCCTGTAGGCCTACTGCGTAATTAACTACTACTGCGTAAGTAACTTGAATTAACATTCAAACCTATTAAAATATGATCAATTTATTTTAGGTTTTAAAAATTAAAATGTAAAATTTTACAGAATCACACTTCGTAATCAGCGAGATGTAAAAACAACCACTGTAAAACAACCTTGCCCGTCCGTAATACTGTAAAACAACCATACCGTCCCATTTCGTCCGTCCGTGGTTAACTGTAAACAACCATGTACATGGTTAATATTCCGTCAAGATAGGTCTATCGTCAATAGTCCAAGATAGAAATATGTTTAACACTCCCACACACTTCACTCAACAAGACAAAATAGTAAAATATAATGCACTGAAGACATTCTAAATTTCATGGTTTTAACGTTTAATAACAATAATAAAATATTCTGAAATATAACAAATATCGTATATTATTTACACTGTACATAAACACAATTTGGAAAATCAAACGGAATTTTCCACATTGATTGAATAACCATAATAATCTTCTATGTACAGATCATAAATATGTTGCAATTTTTTTCACAAAACAGAACAATTACACAGAACGAACACGTCGGCCTATGAGCTTCATAACTCATCAGCCGAGTGTTACCGATTTAGTCGAATCATAAATTTGTTACAGCCAACGCCGCAGTAGGCAAGAACCAATAAATCATCGAAATGGCGACGTATTTATCACCAACAACGGAACATGATAAAGTTAATGCAATACATCAACGCTAAATTGATGGTTTATCAACCGTGCTAGATATGCTATTTCCTTGTCGATTTTCTATAATATATTTTATATCGTTTCAACGATACTGTTTTTGTTTTGTTTGTATGGACGATAATCAATCATTGGAATTAAGGCCTAGCATTGACTGCCGTCAAACACACCGCATTTAAGTTAAATTATTACTTGGCTTATTCACTACATCGGCTTATATAACTACAAGCTAAGATACTTGTATATATTTTTGATATACACGAGCAATAGTTTAAATACACCAGTAACAATAAATTAACTTATCAACAATGAAAATAAAACATTTATAACTCTGAACTGATCGGGCCTAATTTTAACGGTTGATTTTTAAAATAACAAAATTACAATTCAAATAAAATCAATTATTCCAATTAAAACATTTTTGAGTTGGTAAAACAAACAACAGGAATTATAGTTCTTTTTAAAATGTCTTTTAGTGAGGGGTCCCCGCTGCAAATCGCGCCTTCAAATCGTGAAGGGCATATGGAGAATAGTAAGCACCGGCTGGTAGGGTTGGAATGGCTCCAATCGGTGCAGTGAGTGAGCTTCTGTAGGGGTGATAGCGGACCGGGCTTAGGGGTGAGGCATGACCTGGTTTAGTAAGTCCAAGTGGTGCTGCTGGGTGATATTGCATATAATAAGCTCCTAGTTGTGCGCTCAAAGATGCCGCAAGAGGTGAACTTGGTGACGTTTCATTTGTGTGCGAACGAAGGTGTTGAAGAAGTTCTTCGCTACTTGCAAATCGCTTTCCACAACTTGTTGCACCAGATACCCAATTACAAACGTGATCGCCAACGGATGCATGTAGTCCTTGATGTGGTGCGTACAAGTAAGACGCTGCACTAGATGATATAGATGTGGGTAATGGGTATGCCGGTAAAGCACCTCCAAACGGTAATGCAACTGGAATAGCCCCACTAAGTCCAACACCGATTGGGTCATGACGACACTGGGTACAAGATGAAGAGTTCATTTGTGGCGTTTGTTGGCAATTTGTACAATAAGGGTCTCTACAGATTGGCATCAGTGTGGTTGCACCGTCTGCTGTTTTTACACGTGCGTATGCCGCTGCGTATGGCGAAGTCGGTGATACATGTCCATCGTGATGATGTTTGTGCGCCGATAATGGGTCGCACGGAATGTGTCCAACGATTTGAGAATGACAACCGCAAGGTGCTACAGCAGCGGTTGGCGAAAGATGTCCATGTTTATAAGAAATATGACTAGATGTTGACAAAGCTGAAAGAGGGGTTGTCACAGTTTTTAATAGTCCTTCTCTTGATGCGTCATATCCGTGTAAATGTTCTTTATCTGGTGTAGAATGACTAGATGGAATAGGTGAAACAGCTTTAGGTTTTATCGTTGGTGAAATTGAACTGCTGCGAACTGACTTTGGTTCACTCATGGGTGGAGATGAGGTACTTTTCCTTGATGTTGTGTTGGTGGTGGGAAATCCAATTTTCATAATTGTAGCATCTCCTTCGCGTTTTTCCGACTGTTTGTACGGTTTAAACGAAGATTTATCATCAATTCCGGTGGTAGGTTTTTCCGGAGAACTCTTTCCATTTTGAGCCTCGAAAGCCGACTTGGTTTCAACATTATGTGGTGGATCTGGTTTACCAATGCTACTACATGTCTGTGCTAACAGGGCCAGTGGACTCTTCTTCGCATCAAGCTAAAAAAGAAAATAAGTAAATGGTAAATTAATTGAACAGTGAAAAAATATAGAATTATTAATAGTCTAGAAGAATTGAAAGATTGTTGGCTAGGCTTCAAGTTATGAGAAGAGCACGTAGGTTGGGAGAAATGAACGGGTCAAAAGTGAGTGATGACGGCAACGAAAAGCAAGCATGACAGTAACGACATTTATATGTATTGACAGGTAATGGTGATATATTAAAGAAATCTATAATACTTCAATCAGGCCTTCAATCAACACGCTGTTTTTTTGTAATTCTGAACTAAAACTTAAGATTAATAGCATTAATCATTCAACTCCAAAAATAGAAAGTGTGTACCATATGTTTCCATTAATAATATCATAAACAAAGCATCGTATGTTTACAGTGCCTTAGCAGTTATCACTAAGCTATAACTTAAAAACGAAAGCTGGACCAAACGATCGAAGACCGATAACATCAAAATAGAACATGAAATTGTGTAAGTACAGTACACATATGTTTACTTTAGCTATTGTTTTTAAAACGGTTAAATAATAATTAAATAATAAACTTACCGATGGAAGAGGGTCAAGCGGTTGCAAGTATTCAGTATGCATGTAAGTTTGTGTACGAGTCGACGACAACATATTCGAAACTAGCTTCATTTGGTAAAATTTATGTAGAACGATATTATACGATACGTATGCGATGGTCTCTAGTAACAGAATGAGTTCTATACGGCCTGCCTGGCTGATTACACGACAGGCTTTCAATAACTGGTGATCTGATAGCGTTGGGCGTTTGAATGAGAATGCTTAGTCCGTTGAAAGCCACACAAGCCCTCCTCTACGTATGCCGCCCTTCTAGACAACAGACAGAAACACAAATTTGCCGACAACACTTCAAGTCAAACACTGAATTTACAGCAGGAGATGAAGAAATTTGCCGCAAGCCAATCAGCGATCCGCTTAGCGAGCGGATCGTTGTGTGATTGGCTGTTACCGCATTGTAGCTGTCACGGGCTGAAAATGATTGATGCCCATTGACAAGAGCTGTCGAAACACAGCCAATCAGCGATTAGCTTTGAAACACGCGTTGGCATCTGGCCAGTCGTGAAAGCCAGACTATAATCCATCAACTTCATGTCAACCTTGTCAATTTCGGCTGATTTATGGCGGGTTTTTGTTGTTGATAACATGGCCTGAGTAATTTGAAAAACGGCTTTGAAAAGGGCTATGATTCTCAGAGATAAATCGTTCTCATAATCGCAATTAAAGAGTAACAACAAAGGGCACCGCTGACGGTTTGAATGACAAGACCATAGTTGTTGGTAGCTAGTGTTTCTGTGGATGGAGTTGTTGAAGGTCAGACGGCCTTTGTACTAGCTTCACTGTAGTCTTCCAGGTCGGGGGTATTGAGTTGTGCTGTCGGAGCACTTCAAAGAGGTAACTCGCTGTGGCAATACTATGCCTGTTATCAATCAATCAATCGGGTGCTAGTTGCAGAGTGCATAAGATTGACAGGCAGTGGAAGGGGATGACAAGCTCAGTATGACGGATAATGAAAATTAGCGGCGACTTCAAAGCTATACTGGTCGAGCTAAAATGTTGTTCAGAGCGATAAGTGCCGTTGGGTAGATTTTTTATATCGCTGGCGGTCTAATATTAAAAGATAAAGCAACCAAAGCTGAAGTGTTGGAGACGACAGGCCGTAAACATAAAAAACCTCCTGTTTAAGTAGGGCATTCATATTTGTGGCCACACAAAAATAATGACAACCATGGTCGGGCGGCCTATTCCATAACGCAGCACCATATCGGCTAGATTCAGTCAGAATTTAATAGTTTAAAATTTACCACCACGATTAAAATAGTGCTAATAGAACTTGACCATGAATTCTGAAGGTGGTCCATAACTCACAAAATTAAACACAAAATGAATGGTTAGGCCTATTTTTAAACATAAACACAAGCTTGAAAATATATTTATGTTAAACATAGACCTGTATTGGTTCATTTTATTGCCGATTTTTATATAACAAATAACAAAACCTGTAGTTGAAGTATTTAGCTACGATCTGACATAAAGTTCTGTGGTTACTTTATCTCTTTTTAAACTCATCAAAACTGAATAAAAAGTTCAAGAAGTTTTTTTTACTGTTACTATTATTATTATTACTGTTACTATTGCTGTATTATTATTACTGTTACTATTATTATTATTATTATTACTATTATTATTATTATTATTATTACTATTGCTATTTCGTTTTCATTTCATTTAAACTTTATTTCAGACTCATGTTCCATATCAATTAATACAGTATACAACGTGAAAACAAAAATGTGAGAAAAAAATATTATTATTATTATTGTATACTATTACCGTTACTGTTTGTTACTGTTACTATTATTTATTATCATTATTATTATTATTACTATTATTATCATTATCATTATCATTATCATTATCATTATCATTATCATTATCATTATCATTATCATTATCATTATCA
>JAOTQE010063999.1:0-18083 GCA_025631205.1 Nesometra sesokonis
CAGAAAGGTATGACGATCCACCTGCTATGGAACGCAATGGGTGCCTTTTAATCGTCTTTCACGAATTAAACCGAATCTTGAACCAAGACTAGGTAGAATGGTGACGGTTTGCTGCAGCTAATGCGTTACGAAATCTGTTGATTATTATTTGGTGCACTTTGGAATAATAGCCTAAATCGTATTTTTATACATGTAAATACAGTAATAAAACTTTTTATATTATTATATTATGGGCCTATAAACATAAGGCCTAGCTAAGGTCTTTCTGAGAGATACAACTTAGGCCTAGACACCGAATTAATTCTGAAATTGGACCGTTAAGAAGATAATAAAGCAAACAGGGTAACTAGCTTCCACAGAAGTGACATAGACCAACGGCAGTGAGGATGCTGGCTTTTTGAAAGGGGCGGCGGATCTGGGGGGGGGGACGGGAGAGGTAGAGAGTCAAAGTTTTATTGGGGTCCTATGGCTGGCATGCTCCCCGGCGGGAAATGTTTGTCTTCAGATGGTCGGAAATGGCCTCAAAGACGTGTTGTTCAATTCTTGTTTTATGATTGCTGAATATCTTCGTTTTATAGACCATGCTAATAATATTGATGTTTTACTTTCCGAAAGGAGTGGGGGGTGGGGCTGAGCCGGATCACTCCCTTAAATTCGCCCCTGTAACGCAATTAACGTTTATTACATTTTAACGGTATACATATGAATAAAACAACCACGTAGTACACTTTGCGCAGTGCCATGGTGTAGAAACACGTGTGCACACATAATTCAGTTAAATAAGCCTTCCTTTCTTGTTCATCGATACAAATAATAACTCAAGTACAATGTATAAGTAAAGTATAAGTTAATAAGTTAAGTAAATATATGGTATGAAAGAAGACACCGATACACAGGAAGATCAGGACTAAAAGTTCAATTTCATCTTATTTACAAAATATACATAATTTTATGATACAATAATCAGGTGTAAAGAAAACACAATTTATAATGCAATTGTGCGTGGAGAAACCAAATAAGCAAAACAGGATGCTGCTGTAAGTCGGGTTTACCAGAAAAAAACATGAAGTATTAAGTTAGGCAAAAAAAAAACATTACAGAGACAAGAGAGGAAGATACAAACATACTCTACTTTCCCCTGTCGACTCTATAAAAAAGGCGTATCTCAAAATTTAAGTCCTTTTAATAACGTTTTAAAAAATAAATTAATATTTGTATCTCCAATTAAACTAAACATCGAGTTGGTAGCTTGATGGTTAACATGCTTGCCATCTCAATCCCGATTTCCTGGGTTCGAGCCTGGCTGGCACCAGGTTCTTCCCAGCGGCCTAAAAGGGTCACTTTCTAAGTCTGATAATGGGACATGTTTTAGAAATAATTACGGAGATCTCATCCTGCAAGTGGTGTGAAAACTCGCTGTTGGATGTTTAAAAAAAATCTCATGCTTTAAGTACGTTACGTTAAGTTCAAACAAGTGAGGGCGCGTCAAACCATATTTTTAGTATTTATTGCGTTAGTATCACAAATACACACCAACCTAAATCAAACATAATACGAATTTAATGAATTTAAGTAACTGAAAATAGGCATATTTTAAAAGGAGTGTAATAGGATTGCCAAGTTAAGCACTGCTACATGTGCATAGCAACTGCTGTCTGATAAACGCAAATATGTATTTAGCGCCCGCTTTAGGTGAAAAACTTTTTCCTGCTTGGTGCTTTATAGCTTTATGCGGTTTATATAGCGTTATGCAATATGTAATTTATACGCCTTTGAACTACTGTTATTTTATTACATTGCGACTTACTTATCGCGTCTACGACTATACAAATATGATAAATCTTGTCACAAATAAATATTTGTATCTAATAATCTTAAAAATAAGTTATCAGGCGCGGATCCAAGGGGGGTGGGGGACAACGGACCCTTCCCCCTTTAGAACTCAAAAAATACATTTTTTGGCGCAATTTTGAAGAAAACGGGCAATCACGCCCACCCGAATCTACGTTGACATGAAAGTTGCCCCCCCCCCCCTTTCGGTGGATCCTGGATCCGCCCCTGGTTATTATGCGGGAACAGATACTGTAGTTACTAGGCTACGGTACCGTACCGTAAAGCTGGTGATTAATGTGTTTTGTTTGAGTCAGATCCTGCATGGGTTAGAGTAGGCTCAGTAGTGGGGTATTATTACTAAACCTATCGTTAAGCACTTCAGCTTTTTGCACCAGTAATCGATAGGTAACCACGGTAGGAGTAACAACATTTGTTGATGTTTAATAATTCAAAAAACACACGTACGCTCCTACTAAAAGAAGATTAATAAAGGATCTCAAAATAATCGCAATGTAAATAATAAAATAAATGTAAATAATATCTTAATAAATTACTCGTGATAGAGACAATAAAAATGATTTGAATGTAATTTTGTCTATAATTTTGGTGACTCTTATTCTAATCTCCGGGGGTTATTATTAGAGTTGGGTAATTATTGCAGATTAAATAATTCTATGGTGGGTTTTACCATTAAAAAAAGCCTAACACTGAATGCTTATAGGGAATCATTTGTTCCGACTGCAGTTAGATTATTTAACAAGGTTTAACAAAACAGTCAACAGATAAATTTATACAGTAAACAATTCTGACTGCAGCAAGACTTTTTAAAAACAAATTTTTAAAAGCAGGATGGATAATTTAATCAGGGAACAATTAAATTTAACTGTTGCCTGATTTAATATAGCAAAACATTATTGTTGAAAGTCACACGTTGGTCTAGAAGAACACATTGCATTGTACACAGTTCACTCTGTTTATTTATATGCTTTAATCTTATGTTTAATATAGAGCATGTGGAAAAACGGGCTGTCCATAAATTACGTAACGCTATTATTTCCTATTCGAAAGACCCACCCACCCCCTGTAACGACCTGTAACGCTGTAAGACCCCCTTAAAATTATGTAATATTTGTCTCAATACCCACCCCTCCCCCTACAAATAAAAAACATCATCTACAAAGTGAGCTTATAATAAGGATCATTTAATCTAAAAGAAGCAACCAAAGTAATGTTCAAAATAACATAACTATAATATTTATTTTAATCTAATAATACACCAGGTATCAGCCTCTTTGTGTCTTACACATTAAATATTAATTACTAAATTAACTGAATATGCTGATGTCTATAATATTGTTATCTGTAACATGATGAGCGAATTTAGAATGTTATATAACTCAAACATAAATGCCCTCTACCCCACCCACCCCTCCGTGCGTTACGTAATTTATGAACAGCCCCAAACCACCAAGTTGTTGCACAAAAAAAGAGAAAATAAACAATAAGAAATTTGTAAAAAATATGACTTTCATATAGCAGAACTGTAGTTAAATTTTATAATTGTTTCACAAATTTTAAATATTTTATATAGGCCCACTAGAATAATAGGTTCCTATTTAGAAGCTTTAAAATAAATTGATTGATATGCCTAACTAGTGTTTTCTACATAAATGTAAATTTACATAAAATTGCCTCCTCGATGGTAATTATACAACGTTGTCACGGATTTACAGCATTGTAATGATATCAAATTCCGTCTCAAAACCGATCTGAAGAAACTCGATCTCCAGATAAGTCTTAAGATCCAGTAGCTGTTGGATATACCTGACACTGTTATCATGAATTCTGCACCAAAGTTGGTTCCAAGGTCGCAAAGTGTTTTAGTTGCATCAAAGCATCGCTATGTTTTGTAGGTCGATCGCTAGATCAGTCAGTTTGTCGGTCTGTCTGATGGGTTCGTCGGTTAATCTGTTCCCATTTTGTGGAATATTATTTTACACATTCTTGTTAGTTCTCTATTGGCTTCTAATTTACAGTTGCTGTATAATACTGTTCTTTCGTTCTTCCCGTTGATACGTTTGTCGGTTGACTTATTAATCCTTGTTTTAAGCTCAGCACACACTTTTTAAAAATTGACGCCAAAAAGTGCCTGACATATCATTTCGCTGAGCAAAATTCTTGAAGTGTGCACCGGGCTTTTAAGCCCGGTGCAAAAAAAAAAAAAAATTAAATTAAAAATAAAAACAAATTTAAAAAAATAAAAAATAAATAAATAAAATATCTTATAGTTAGCAAGTAGTTTCTCGTTACTGTATATTTCCCGTTTTGCTGGTTGATTGGTCGCTTAATTGCTGGGCCAGCCGGTACAGCCTTTCCCGTGTTTGTTAATTCTTCATTATGTTTAACATATATTTTTATTTTCTCAATTTCTGATATTCACATTGGTTTTAAGTTTGAAAGGGAGTTTTTTTTAGTTAGGGCCTACTTTTGTCGCTTACTCCCTCAGGGGGTTAGTGACTTAGTCGGTCAGTCGTTTTTATATCAAAATAGTACTGTATTATAATTAATTTTTAGTAACAGGACGAACGAGTGGGATTCACTCGCGGTCTGAAGTGATAACTAAATGTATTGAGTTATCACTATAGAGTGAACTTCACTTCAAATGAGTGATATTCCACTCTTTTACTTTAAAAGAATGTTACTTTGAAAGAGTGAAATATCACTCACATTTCACTCCTTTACAGTAAAAGTGTGAAATACCACTCGTTTAGATTGATACTTCACTCTTTTCGAATAATATTTTAACTCTTTTAATGTAAAAGAGTGGAATATGAGTGATATGTCACTCTTTCAACGTAAAAGAGTGACATATCCTTCGTTCAGAGTGTTACAGTGATATTTCACTCTTTCACAGAACCAGAGTGAAATAACATTCATTTGGAGGGATATTTCACTCTTTTTCTGTAAAACAGTGAATTATTCGTTTGGAGTGATATTTCACTCTTTTGCAGTAAAAGAGTGAAATATCATTTACAATTAAAATAATATTTCAATTTCACTCTTTTACTGTAAAAGAGTGAAATATAATTTACAATTAAAATAACATTTCACTCTTTTACTGTAAAAGAGTGAAATATCATTTACAATTAAAATAATATTTCACACTTTCACAGTAAAAGAGGGAAATATTCGTTTAAAATGATATTTCACTCCTTTAGAGTAAAAGAGTGAAATATCATTGGTTTAGAGTGATACTTCATTTTTTACATTAAAAGAGTGAAATAACACTCGTTTGGAGTGATATTTCACTCTTTTGCAGTAAAAGAGTAGGAACACAAACAAGCAACATATT
The DNA here is from genome assembly GCA_025631205.1 of Nesometra sesokonis. Lineage (NCBI taxonomy): Eukaryota > Metazoa > Echinodermata > Crinoidea > Comatulida > Antedonidae > Nesometra > Nesometra sesokonis. Next base: position 5,186 of record JAOTQE010063999.1, read on the forward strand.
AATTTTAATTAATTACTGCATAATATCTAATAGTAAATGGAAAGAAGAAAGAGAGATAGACGAATGGGGTATGTAGAGGTCCGGGCAGAAGTTGGGATAAACGAATAGACACAGCGCCGAACCGAGTTGATGCGATATGGTGAAAAATTGAAAGGAGAGAGACAAAGAAGTAGAAGTTGAAATGATTCATCAAGGAGATGAATTTGGACAGTTATAGTGTCAAGATAAAAAAAAAAAACAAAATCAACTGAGTGAAGAACTATGAGAAAGATTGGAATAAAAGAGGTAGAACAAAGAAGGAATTTATCAACAATGTAAAATGGCACAAAGACAAAATAAGTGAAGGTGAGAGAAGGTGGAAGGAAAGAAAAGATATAGAAGAAGGAAAGGATTCATTAAGAAAACGTCACAGAACCTAAATTAGTGGAAGCACTCTGTAGAAGCTTGATTCATCAAGGATTGGACAGTTATAATGTCGAGATTTAAAAACACCAAACCAACTGAGTGAAGGGAAATTGTAAGAAAATGATTAGAAGAAAGACGGAATTCATGAAGAATGTAGAATTGGGCGGTGAAGCTTAGGTAACTAAAATGGCATAAAAGTAAAACAAGTGGAGGTGAGAGAAGGTAGAAGAAAAGAAAAGATGTAGAAGAAGGAAAGGATTCATCAAGTATGCCTATGGAATTTGACAGTAATGCTGAGACAAAGAAAACTTTACAAAAACTAAAGGAGTGGAAGCACTATGGAAGATTAGAAGGGAAGAAGAGAAGAGATAGAAGAAGAGAGAGATTCATCAGGCATTTTAATGCTTAAAAGTATTAATGCTGCAGAAAAGAAAAAGCACAAACCTGAAACAAGTGACGGGTGGGAAGGAAAGAGAAGAGATAGAAAAATGAATGGATTCAACAAGGACATGTAATTGAACAGTTATGCTGAAGTAAAAAAAAATGCAAACGCGAAATAAGTAGAGGTATATGAGAGAAGAATGGAAAGAGAAGAGGTAGAAGAAGGAATTGATCCATCAAAGCCGTGGCATTGTGGGAATTTATGCTGATGTAAAGTAAAAAATATCAAACTGAAAGAACAATCTTATAGCTTAAAAGGCATGCCAGCAAAAATACAATTTGAAGCATTGGAGTGCTTCTTTTAGTGATTCTGATATCGAAAAAACCAGTTTGAAATTTTGAAACACGACAACTTAACGGCCAACAATTATATAGAAGCCGCCATTTTGTTGCTGGCCATACCAATCTCGTCGTACGAAAAATGATAATTGATAATCTTGATCATGGTGAAGGCGATATCCGTTTGAAGTTTCTACTTTATAAAGTTTCCTTAAAAAATGATTATAGGTTAAACCTCTGCTTCGTTATTTTATATATCATCGTTACGTATCGTTATATCATTTTACTAACTATAAAAATATCAAGTACATGTCAATATATACTCTTAGTTGTGGCCTTTTCTATGACGATGATAAATTGTAGAAATACAAAAATAACCCTTGAGATAAACAGCAATAGCCTAACGGATATATACGAATGTTGAATTGATCTCCAGTCCATAACATGGGTTGAAGATGGCAGCAGGTGACGAGCACAAAACATAGAGGAAATCCGTCTGGCTACTCGTGAAGTAACGGAAGAACTTTGTCTATTGTGGAGGAATAAGATGAAAGAAAGCGATGTCAATAAATACGAAATAGTCACTGATATATAGCCTACACTTACAAACTCTTTCCAGGGTTGTATTAAATAATATATTTTGACTTTATCTTCAAAATATGTTATGATACATGATCGTATTCACCATCGCCATCGTCACCGTTATCGTAATTACCATAATCATCATGACCATCATCACCACCATTATCATTATCACCACCATCATTATTACCTCATTGTCATCATAATTATCATCATCATCGTCACTGTCATCGTCATAAACATCATCGTAGTTATCGACATCATTCTTCATCATCATCATTAACAAATCATCATCATCATCATCATTATCATCATCATCATCATCATCGTCGTCATCATCATCGTCGTCGTTGTCATCATCATCATCATCATCATTATCATCATCATTTCTATCATAATTATCGTCACCATTCACATAATCATCATCATCATCACCATCATCATCCTCATCATCATCATCATCGTCATCATCATCATGTTCATCATTCTCATATTCATCATATAATCATAATTATCATCATTCATCGATGTGATGATCATCATATTCATCATTGTTGTCGTCATCTTCATCGTCATTGCCACTGTACTGGTTTGTTTTTACGTTTGCTATGAGAAAAGAAATTTCAAATGTACACGCACCCATTTGGCAATAAAGTGTTTATCTTATCTTATCTTATCTTATCTTATCTTATCTTATCTTATCTTATCTTATCTTATCTTATATTATCTTATCTTATCTCATCTCATCTCATCTCATCTCATCTCATCTCATCTCATCTTATCTTATCTTATCTCTTATCATTACCACCACCACCATCATTATTATCATCATCATCATCATCATCATCACCATAATCAACACAAACATCATAATAATCATTATGGTCATCGTGATTCATCGTAATCGTTATCATAATCATCATCATCGTCGTCGACATCGCCCTCGTCTTCAGTACCATCATCATCGTCCTCATCGCCATTATAGTCGTTGTAATCGTACCATCATCGTCATCGTTAGGATTATCATTGACTTCGTCGTCGTCATAGTCATAACAGTGAGGTTTCGCAACTTTACGAAATACGAATACGAAAACGGACACGTCATAAATTCTTGTAACATTTGAATAGAGCACCTTAAATATCTGTCACAGTTGGTCAGTATTTTACGACGATCATCAACAATTCATAGGCAGGAAATTTGATATATTTTTGAACACAGTTAGGAACTTTAAAAAATTGGAGTGTGACGTATCCGTTTTCGTTTTTTTATTTCGTAAATTTGCGAAACCTCGCTATTAATCATTGTCAAAATACATTTTCGTTATTATTTTATCCTCATCATTATTTGAGGCCGTAGTAAAATATTGTATTACCTCTTATCCCAAAAAATACGACCCTATTTTTTTCTTTCAACGCCTACAAACATCTTTTATCTATAAATATATTAATTGTGATGGTCGTTTGGATTCCGTGTGTAGATTTTTAAAATCGATAAGGAAGATTTGCGGTATATTTGTTTTCTATTATTCTTATCGTGTCTTTTGTTAGTGTTTAAGCTAGGCCGGAGGATAATTTGTAAATGCATCAATATCATATTTAGTTACTTGTCTTATATGACACCCAGCCCTAAGCAATACCGCAGGCCCATCGTCACATTATACGAATGTCTCATAGATGAATGTTACAAGCAATGCGTTGTGCTAACATTTTATTTCTTTATTGGGTATCATAGTCACTATTAAAAAAACAAATACACCTTATGTTATCTTACCAAGCCCGTCGGTTCATAATTATGCGTTCAAGAAGATTGTTCACTGTTGCCTTATTCAGAGACATACATACAACTTTGTTACTTATTTTAACGTGATTGTATCTTTTGTGCCACTTTGATATTATATATTTGATGTGCATAAGTAGGCCTAGGGAGGTTTCGCAACTTTACGAAATACAAAAACGAAAACGGATACGTCATAAATTCTTGTACGATCTTTCACAATCGGTCAGTATTTTAGCACGATCATCAACGATTCATATGTGGAAAATTTAATATATTTTAAAACACATTTAGCAAGTTTCAAAATTGTAAGTGTGACCTGGTGTGACGTATTCGTTTTTGTTATCGTATTTCGTAACTTTGCAAAACCTCACTATTTAACCAACGTTTGATTACTATATATGTTATGAGTTTACAATAAAGCTTTTAAATTGAAATGAAACATGTAAGTTGAAAAGAACATGTTATATGTGGTTGTTTTTTTTACATAATGTTTTTATTAATAACCCTCCACAAATATCATTATCACCATCTCCGCCGCCGCCCAGCAACTCTGTCTTCATCGTCATTACTACCATCATCTTCCTATCTTCTTCGTCATCTCCATGATATTTAATCGGTACAAAAATCATAAACATTATCATCATCATCTAGTTCAAGTGCAATAAAATATTTATACGCTTCCATAAACAAAACATCAATTCTTAAACGATATAATTATTATAGTAAAAGTGAATAATTGCTTAAATAATATTAACTAAAAGACGGAACAAGGCAAATACCCGAGAAGATTAAACAAATTCTTGTGAAGGGCAAGCCTGGAGAAAAGACTAAACAAAAACATGGGCAACACAATACGAGGAAAAAGGAAAATTGAAAAAATAAAATTACAAGTAGTAAAACAGCATAGATCTGACCGACAAAACAAGGAAAAGACATGTAAGAAGTAAAGGTGAACTAATTGTTGAAAGAATGAAAAAAGGTTTTTAGTATTGATTATAAAGTGTCTGGCAGAGGATGAGTTCTTAAGTGAGGAAGGGAGGTTGTTCGATAATTTAAGACCTGAAAAACTAATATTGTGTTACAAGTGGGTAGTGTAGTGTTAAGGAAGATGAATTACAGACACAAATCTAGTATTGTGATCTTGAATAGAAGAATTGTTGAAAGAATGAAAGAAAAGTTATTTAGTATTGATTATACTCTCTTAATGTAAAAGAGTGAAACTTCACTCTTTTGGAGTGATTTTAAAGAGTGAGAGTGACCTGTGGGACCACTCTTAAAAGAGTGAATTATCAGCACTCTAAATCCACTCTTTTGGAGTAAATGTTCTGCAAACGAGTGAGTGATTTCACTCTTATAGAGTGAATTTTCAATCGATTGGAGTGAATTTCACTCTTTTTGGAGTGGTCCCTCAGGTCACTCAACAAAGAGTGGATTTTCACTATCTTACGTTAAGAGAGTAGAGAATCTGGCAGAGGATGAGTCCGTAAGTGAGGAAAAACGGTTATTTTATAATTTAAGACCTAAAAACTAATATTGTGTTAAAAGTGTGTGTTAAGGAAGATGAATTGTAGACATAGATCTAGTATTTGTAATTTTGAATCGAACTTGAATAGAAGAATCATAATCATTATCTTCGGACATAAACCAATGATTTGTGTTCCTGCCCGACCGATAAAAACCCCTGAAAATAAGGTTTTCGGTGGTTTGTTTTCTGTACTTTATACCTTTTGTTTTACATTCAATAAATCTCCCAAATTTACTGAGCTAAAACATAGCATTATCTCGATAAGTATTAAAAATAGGCCTCACAAGTAAGAAATGAATAAAGTTATCCCAAAATTAGATTATGGGAATTAAAAGTAACTACATTATAGAAACCTCAGAAAAAGAAAAAAAAAATAAAGGAAGCTTAACGATAAAAAAAAAACCTGGAATGTTGTGCTTGGACAACGCAAGGCGCGCATCGTGTCAAACCATGCGTACTTTAGCAAGAACTGCCCTCTATTGGTGTAAATAAAAAGTAGTTCAGATGTCTTAATAACGATGTCTATTTATAGACCACCAGGTACCATCCCACGCTTTAGCTTTAAGACAATTTCAATTCAAGGAATGAACAAAAATTAGCAAGCAAAAGTGCATCAAATAATGTTTTTTTTTTCTCTGAAAGTTCAATGTTAATTATGGCGTGACGTTGTCTAGTTTGGCAATTGTACGGGCGTTGCAATAATCAAACTAGCAAGGCTGTCTTCAATTAATATATAATAAACTATGTTATGTGATTAGGAATGAGAGATAACGTCTTATAATGTCGCATAGGTGTTCAACCACCGACCTACCTATATGCCATCTATATACTGAAATATTAACTCTGTATACACATTTGTTATACGAACCTGTAAAATTTTGCCAATGCTAAGTGTTCTTGTTTTTATTTGCAACTTTCAGGCTCAAAATGTTTTTATCTTCTACGTACCTTTCGAAGATGAAAACCACTACTGCGAACGGGTAAAACGGGGAAATCATATAGGCCCTATTTCAGCAAAAGCTTGGCAAGGTATTTTGTGTCTTCCCTTGATGGAACTTCTGATTACATAATATCTGATGACATTAATGGAGTAGATGAAAGCAGTATGTGATGAGCTTGATTTCTTAGATTGTAAGTTCACGTTTAATATAAAAAATCTGCCATTTCAATTTTCCTCAGCCTTAGTTTGTTCTTATTTTATTCTTATTTTTAAGCAACGCCAGTCTTATTGTTCTTATAAAGTGTGTTTATTAAAGGGATATAACGACTAAAGTTGCATTTTAAACGGTGTTTGAAGACCGACCTATACTCTGTTGGCCTAGACCTATTTGTTAGTTTTGTATAGTTTTGAGTGGGAAGGATTGACGAATTGAAGAGTGCAGATTCTAACAGACTGGATGCAAACTTAGGCACTGGTGTGGAGACTTCAGCTCAGTCCAGACTATCAAATTAATTTGACAAAAGACTTTGATTTGATTATACAGTACCCATATATGGTACTGATATTTCTATGTATGGTCATGTTGTGACATCATCATGACCATATATAGGCATGTCAAAGTTTTTTGTCAAAGAAAATTTGATAGTCTGGACTGAGCTTTATATAAGGCCTATATTTTTATCCAAATATACTTCTTTAAAATTCACATTTTAAATACGGTTGGCCTTCCATTAGCAGAAGTGTAAACTATACAATACAGTATATTAATTATTTGAATATTATATTATTCTTTTATTTTATAATCTATGTCCATGACGTTAACAATAGCGCACATTATACAACGCAAAAGTTTAATTATACTGATACCATCGTAACAGTGTACATGAAATAAATATTGTTATTATTATGGCATATATTATTTTGTTGTTTCAGTATAGCAATTCATTCAATTTTTTTACAATTTCTAAAACATTATCAACAATGTATTTTGTAAATTCACTTTTGAATTTTGAATTCTTCTTATCGATTTGTTCAAAAACCATAAAAAGATTATAGTCCTGTTTCAGCAAGAACACCACTGATGCTAAAGCTTGTAAATCTCCCAAACTAACATTCTAAGAGCATTTTGTAGCACGCCCTCAGCGAATTTAATAACTCTTACTGTTGCACCATAACCTGCAACGGTATACTGAAACAAATTATAGCATAGCAAGTTATTGAAAAATAAGCAAATAAACAACTGGAAATATAAAAAAATACATAGGGAATTTTTGTCTATTTTTTGTTCCATAACTTGGGTTATAGATGTCCGATTTTGATACTTCACCCCTCATTTTAAAGCATACAATAAGTGTTACATTGTTTCAATATTAACTCCATTGTTTCATTTTGCGACAACTTGGTGGTTTTGCCATGACATGCCTCATTTGTTTATGATAGCAACAGATAATGTGTTTATCAATTTTCGAAATAGTGTCCAGTGGTTTTAGTAGAAACTGACGAACTGACAAAGTTAGGCATTGGAAAACTAAGACATTATGACATCTCTTAAATTCAAGATACTGTATTCAAATCATGTGCTTGTACCTTTTCAGGATTTAACGGTAGCCTACTTACTGAAATATAAACTCTAGAATTGCATATTTGTTTGGTAAAATGGCAAGAATCGAAGTGAAGTTTCTAACAAATTGAAAGCCAAGTTAGTTATAGGCATCATTGATGTAGAGGCATACGGAATAGGCCTACACTTGCTACTTTAAGAAAGTCATGAACCTTTTTCAAATCCACATTCAGAGTTCGACGCAGCCTACAGTACACATGAAGACCAGAAAATCAAAAACAATTATTGTGTAGATGCGTTCAAGGTGTACTCCACTCTGTTGTTCGATAGGTTTATCAGTTTCCATTACGTTTAATCTGCAATTTCTTTAATTTTCGATAGTCAAACTGATTTAAAATTTAGCAGGCAGTGTTTTTTGTAATGTGCTTCAGTCGTCGTGGGTAGTTGACCAGGCGGTCTGTCTGCCTGTCTGCTTCTTTTGAGTTCGATTTCCATTCAGTTTATTATGATATCTTTTCAAGTTCTAGTCAGATTCGTTTGAGATTTAACAGGTGGATTCTTTAGTAATGCCAGGGAACAGTTCCTGGTAATGTATATCTGTCATTTAAATGGTTAACTGGTCTGTTGATCTGTCTGTCGGTTGTTTAGTTGGATTGATGCATTTAGATTAGTACCAAGCTCAGTTCAGACTATCAAATTTTCATTGACAAGTAACTTTGACATGCCTATATATGGTCATGATGATGTCACATCGTGAACATATATAGAAATATCATTACCATATAGGTGTAATCAAAGTTTTTTGTCAAATACATTTGATAGTCTGGACTGAGCCTTAGTTCAAGATTATTATTAGTGAGCTTTCGCAACTTCACGAAATACGATTACGAAAACGAATTCGTCACACTTCCATTTGTAAAATTTCTAAATGTGTTCAAACATATATCAAATTTTCTAAATATGAATTGTTGATGATCTTAAAATACTGACCAACTGCAACAAATATTCAAGGTATTAAACTCGAACGTTATAAAAATTTATGACGTACCCGTTTTCGTTTTAGTATTTCGTGAAGTTGCAAAACCTCCCTATTATTGAAAATCCAGTAAGTAAAATGATTATCTACTTTGATGGTATACAATAAGCCATTTCACGGTTTCAACTGCGCATGTGCGCTACCAAGGTCAAGTAATTAAACGACGCGCGGCTCTTATTGAAAAGAATATACTTGCCGCGCGTCGTTTTATTAGTTGACCTTAATCTGCATATGCGCAGTTGAAACCGTGAAATGGCTTATTGTGTTCGTAAAATAATCGACGATTTAGCAAGGTGATGACCTCTATAGAATTTAAGAAATAATAATACATGGATTTGTATGAGCAAATAAATAAACGTTCGACAAAAAAAATAAATGATATAGAATAAAATGGTATCAATATGTCCCTAATCAAATAAATCACCAAACCATCACACTAAAACTAAAATACCGATATGGGGTTACACAATCACCGTTAACTGGGTAGGCATATGTACAGGAAATAACCGATACATCTATGCATTTGGTCTTTTGTCTTGTATTCACTTAAAAGTGAATAAAAGACAAAATGTGTTTAAGAATATTTCCATGTTTTGCCTATAAAACCAATCTAGAAGAAATTTGGAAGACGAATGTATTAAAAATCCTTAAGTAAAAAATACCGGTATGGGGTTACACAATCACTGTTAACTGCGTATAGGCATATGTACAACAAATAACCGATACATCCATGCATTTGGTCTTTTGTATTTTATTCACTTAAAAGTGAATAAAAGACAAAATGACTTTAAGAATATTTCCATGTTTAGTCTATAAACCAATCTAGAAGGTTGTTTAACTAACATAAATTTGTAAGACGAATGTATTAATTACCGCTATACTTAAGTGAAAAGCCTTATAGGAGGCTATCGATAAAATGCTTACCAAAAATTTGAAGCTTATGAACGACAAATTAACATTCATATTAAATGTAGATGTTAGTCTTAATACTTCAAATTTAGTTTAACAGCAGTGAGGGTTGGAGTCTATATAATTGTCATGTTAAACATTACCAAACAACATTCAACATTAACCAGTCTCCAGACTTCGATAGGCCTGTTACTTCGATGCCCAGTGGTATCATAATAATAGGATAATGCACATACTGTTTTTCATGATCTTGAATTTTATGTGTTTCATGTGTGTATCAGATGTTATAAAGTTGTTATTATCATTACGAAGGTTAGAGGTTTATGAACTAAGACTTAAACTGGGTTACACCGACGACCTTTGTGAACTAAGGAAGTACTTAAAGTATATAGTTCCACCCATATAATATTTATAGAGATCGCCAAATAATTTAAACTGAACACCGAGAATGATAGAAGAAAATAATAACAATGTTTGACACTGAGGTGAAACGTCAAATGAGGATATGATACGTCGTAATTACAGAGGAACTATTTTTCTGTGGACAGACCGACAGACTGACATATATAAGTAATCGAATGACAGATCAACATCACCGAGAAACTGTCTGCTAAATTTGAAACCAAGGAATAACAGAGAATGGGGTAAAATACATTTTATACACTAAAAAAATTCTGTAAATTTACGGGAAAAGTCCTGGCAGCCAGGATGCTAAGAAAACCTCGTAAATTTTACGGGCATTTGTATTTTTATACAGTAAATTTTACGGACATTTTACTGTTACACGATTAATTTTACGGTAAATTTCCGTAAAATTTCCGGAAAAAGCCCTGGTAACCAGGATGCCAAAAAAATCCTGTAAATTTTACGGGTAAATGCCAGTAAAATTTACGGGAAGTTCTTGGCATCCTGGGTGCCAGGACTTTTCCCGTTTTTTTACAGTGCATTTTTTTACAGTGTGGGCCTGGGTAATAGAGAGGTTTCGCAAAGTTACGAAATACGATAACAAAAACGGCTCCGACACATTTTTTATGAATTGCTAAATGTGTTAAAAAGTGTATCAAATTTTTCACCTACGAATCGTTGATTATCGTCCTAAAATTCTGACCAGCTGTGACAGATATTCAAGGTGTTCTATTCAAACGTTACAATAATTTATGACGTATCCGTTTTCGTGTTCGTATTTTGTGAAGTTGCGAAACCTCACTAATAGAAATCACCAACAAAGGGACCGACAGACAATCCGCCCAACTGATGAGACACCCATGATCATGACTAATAGAAATCACCGACAAAGGGACCGACAGGCAATCCGCCCAACTGATGAGACACCCATGATCATCACTGACAAACTACTGGTAAATCAATAAAATATAAAGAAAAAAAGTAGTAAACGTTTGAAGGAGAAAAAGAAAATCATGGAGAGGCTCAAAATGTTTTCCATAAATATACGGTATTACCTCCAGTTATTGGAACAAGTGGAACAATCCATTCTATGAATATTGCAGCTGTAATAAAAGTTGCCATATCTAGCAGAATTGTGTTTTTTAGAAGAATTTTGACCGTTTTAGCATTTAGCATTATTCTTAGCAGCGACCTATTCTAGCGGAATTTTAGCAGAATTCTGATGATACTTAACAAATGACATAATAACAGAAACTTCTTTAGAGCAAAACCAGGCAAAATAGGACCAAAGGCATGAAAAGTAGTGGAGATACGAACAAAAATTTAAAATGGTCAAATCCACCTTTTTTTTTTCATTGTCACACGAAAATCTGGGGTACCAGGAGGACTTCATATTCGAAAGTGGAGGCAAAACTGGCAATTGATCAATAATATCGTTTAGGCCTATAATGTTTTTTTTTTGCGCAATTATTTTTTTTTTATATGTATCTAGTGCGATAGGTCTATTGTATTTATTTTAATGTTAATCAAAATTGTACTTTTTAAATGTATGGTGCCAAATAAAATCAGGTGAAGTCAAGTCAAGTGGTTATTTTGTCTGTCGGTCCATTTCAAATAATAGGCATACGCTGTTTAAAAAATCTAATGGTCCAATTTCTTCAAGCAAATCGGGTTGAAATTTAGTAGGTGGTTTCTTAGTAATGTATGTTTATCATTTAATTTTTGTTCGTCGGTATGTCTGTTTGCTGGTCAGTAGCTTAGTTATGTAAAAGATGAGTTTTATTGTGTACCAAAACACTTCTAAGACAAAATACATCATTTAGCAAAGGTAGCGGTATCAGAACACATTCGAAACATTCTCCTGGGGTGCCAATCATTGGCGTTGGCAAGAAGCCATTTCAGGAAATTTCGAAATTCACATCCTCAACCAACAGTGATATTTTATCAATACAAGATACTTGATAAAGCCTGATCTTAGCAGTATTTGAACCAAGGGTTCTAAAAGTCATGGTTAATTTAACCACAAACCTGGAGGTACATTGTTAAAGACACAATGTCCATTGAAAATATCTTGGTCATATTCCAACAACTCAGCATCATCAAACAAGTATATTGAAGTAGGCCTAACTTTTTAGGCGAACAACAAAAATGGATACATAGTTGTTGTTTTGGTGAACATTATTAATCATTGGTAGATATAGGGATGGGATGAACACGGTGGCTAGCGACACATCCGCCCTTCATTTCCTTTGAAAAATAATGTCCTACCTAAAAGTTACTGTCTACGCATTGGCATAGACTGATAAATACCGGTAAGTTTAGTAATAGAGCACTTGTAAATAAGGATATTGTCGGCTGCGAACCCTGGATATGAACTGGATATTGTCCGGGACTTCTGGCTTATGAGCCATAATAGTACTAGGCGCCGTTTGGGACATTAGCGATTTTGTCAACAAAACACCATTTTGTTGAAACAAAATAGCATTTTGTTGACAAAATAGTATTCCGACTCAACAAAATAGCCTTTTGTCAACAAAATTATTATTTTGTCAACAAAATTATTATTTTGTCAACAAAATTATTATTTTGTCAACAAAATTATTATTTTGTCAACACAGAATACAATTCTGTTGTCACAAAATACCATTTTGTTAACAAAATGTTATTTTGTCGCAACGAAATAGTATTTTATCAACAAAATGATAATTTGTTGCAACAAAATATTATTTTGTCAACAAAATAAAATTTTGTTTCAACAAAATAACATTTTGTTAACAAAACGACTTTTTGTCTCAACAAAATAATATTTTGTTACAAAAATACTAATTTTGTCGACGAAATGTTATTTTGTCGAGACTGAATAATATTTTAACAAAATGCTATTTTGTTGCAACAAAATGGAATTTTGTTAACAAAATGGGTGATGTCCCAAACGGCACCTCGTATAATAGAGCACTATAATAATAATAATAATAATAATGACTTTATTTTGAAACGGCAAATCTTGTTTCACCATGATTTTGGTGTTTTTCAACAAG
>JAOTQE010064010.1:0-18082 GCA_025631205.1 Nesometra sesokonis
CTTCTACTCCACTAATTATTTTAAAAATTAGTGGAGTAGAAGTCTCGAGTATTCGTTTACTATATTTAATACTCTGATGTCAACACATTTCTCTATTATTATCATTTAAATTAAGAAAGTTATTTAAATTGTGATTGCAGATAAACCAGAAAACATTTCCGGAGATAACGAGATCCAAGCCTGGCATAAGGCGTTGTCGACGCCAGTCGATAGCGGTGGCTGTGGTATCCAAGGCGTTCCAGGAGATGGTGGCTTCACGTCTCCAGACGAGATCATACAGGTTGTAACATCAACAATATTCACCAGCAGTGTTACACACGCCGCCGTCAATTTTGGACAATACAACAACTACGCATTCCCCCCACATTATCCAGCATGCGTCAGCGGTAAACCGCCTACGGATAAGGTAAATTCCTAAGTATTGGTAATAATTGGTGTGTTGATATCATCTGCAGTGGCGTATCAAGAAATTGAGGAAAGAGGAGTGCACAAACCCGATCGGATTTTGACAAGCAAAATAAACAACAACATCAACAAACGAACGTTATTTTTCTAATTTTACGGCTTTAATGGTGAAATTGTTGACTCAATGGTCCTTTTCCTTTGACATTATACATTTTTTTTTCTCTGAAAGGGTGCTCATTTAATCTGAATGGTGTGCTTTGAGGCCTCAATTTTATATGCTGCTTTTTTCTAATATTCGCTACTGAGTGACACCCTAAGCACATCTCTCCGGATACGCTAATGCTCCGTAAAGCTTGGTTCCCACTAGGCGACGCGTCTGCTCTAAGGCAAGTGATGTGACGTAAGGATCTTCCACTATTCAGTATTTCGCCCTCTGCGCGCAAAGTTGAACCACCACGTGTCAACACGTCTAATTTGAGTGGTTCCCACTAGGACGCAACATATTTGACGCGCGGTGTAGCTGCGCTCGACGCTAACGCGTCTAAATTGCTCTAGTGGGAACCAAGCTTAATTTATCATAAACCTAAAACTGCTTAATTTCCCTGCCGAAGATCCTCCAGAATTCGCTATTATTCAAACAACTCCAAGGCTACTGTGGAGTGTTTCAAACCATGTCAACACCTGAACGTACACTATATGAACTATTTTGGAATTTCCTGCCAAACTAGGTTAGGTTTGCTTCCAAGATTCCGGCCGATTGGGTTCTTTGGAAAGACACTTTAAGCTTGTTTTCCTGTTGATCGTTATTTCAAAAACCTCGACTGCTCTGCGACAAATTAAAATTGCCATAAAAAATTTAAAGAACTTTGCAACTACAATTTTATATATTAGATAATTATATGTCTTGAAGCAAGTTACGTAAACAAATTTAAAAAGTGTGATTATTTCTATGCCCAAATCATGTAAATTCTTGCCGCGGGCAATGTTGCCTCGCGCGCAAGCACCAAAATTATTACTATTTTATTAGTAGACCTGTAGTAAATTCTCAAACATATGACACTCACCAACGTATTATGTTGATTTATAGGAGGCAAGAACCGAGGAGGACATACTCAAAGCTCTGCCAAATAAGGCACAGACAATCAGTATTATGGAAGTTACCAAAATACTCAGCACACAAGGAACTAATGGACTGGGTGATTTTGAAGTTAACTACCAATTTGATCCAGTTGGAATCAAAGCTGTTGAGCAGTAAGTTCTATTAGTCATATACCGGGTGGGCATAAAAAGATAGGCAGTACGTTTGAAAAATAATACAATAATGCGAATATTTATATAACTGACTGATCGTCAAGGTTTTTTCAGCGTGTTTCCCGTTGAACCGTCCCATTCATGCCTTAAATCTGCGTTGTACGATTTTAATCCCAGTTCTTTTTCATATATCTAATAAAAGATTAAAACTACTCTTCACAATGTGTCACTACGATAATTTGTAACTGCGGATTGTTTTCTTGGGAGTAATATGCATCTTCCCCAATTCTTCCGGGCAGGCAATTTTTGGCCGTCTAATTTTGGACTTCCTTTCGAGAAAACCTGTTCATTCCAACTTTCTGGTCGCTTTGTGAACAACCTTTTATCATAGTTTTTTAAATGGAAATTATTTCACAATAATTTTAAATGTCGAATTTCCTGTCACTCAAGTTGTGAAATCGAAATCAATTTAATGGTGATGTGTAAAGCGCAATTTTATGTGCATACAATCCTTACTATATGCTAACAAAAACATTCAATTACATTTTTAATTATTTTAGATTTCGTAAGGATTTAAAAGAAGTGACGGAAACCATCAGAAAGCGGAACAACACTAGAGAGACGGAGTACACGTACTTGTATCCAGAAGATGTTCCGAATGCCATCAGCATATGAGGCATGTCATGGCAAAACCATCAAGTTGTAGAAAAATTGAAAATTGAGTTTTTGTTATAGCAATGTTACACTTATCATAAGCTTTAAAATGAGGGGTCAATTATTAAAATCGGACATCTATAACTGAAGTTATTTGACAAAATATACACAAATTTCCTTTGTATTTGTTTATATTTCCTGTTGTTTATTTGCTTATTTCTCAATAACTTCCTGTGCGACAACTTGGTGGTTTTACCATGTCTTGCCTCATATAGAAATAACCATCAGAATCTTCGCCAACAGAGCGCTATAGAGTTGTATTTAGATCGTCAGAAAAGTACCGTAAGAAGGAGGCCTTCGTTGACACAGTCAAACTGAGCAAATTACTCGCGGGTGTGACGCCTAAAACCTACTCGTTCAGATTCATTCTCGGGATCCTTCTGGAGTCCATTCAACCCAGCTTATTGGTTTTGTTATATCTAGATCGTGCGATTATTCAATATTTAGCAGAGTTATTATGTCTTTATTTATTTATTTTATTTTTTGACCATGCATTACGGTACAAAATATTACATATTTAAAAAAAACTTGTGTAGCGTGACCAGGGGCGCAGCCAGAGGGGGTTGGGGGTCAGGGGGTCAAGACCTCCCCCTAAAACTTTTAGAAAAAAACAATTTCTGGTAAAAAAGTGATAATGTGAAGAATATTATAGTATTGCATGAATTGTAAGCCAGTCATGGTTAATAATGCAAACTGGAACTCAACTTCGCATAATCTATTTCAATAGATTTTCAAATGTCTGTATGAAAGATGACATCATTCAATGACCAAATTAGGAAATGTGTCTGAAACCTGAATCCATAATTATCTTATTACATTGAGCATCTTGGGATGAAATCATAAGTGTATTGTAATTGTTTCGGACTTCAATTAACCACGTTTTGTAGGGCGCCATTTTCGAATATATAGATGTGTATATATATTTAAAAACGTCGCCTCTCTCGGTTTGGATGTTTTTTCACGTTCAAAATTGTAAATAACGTTAAATTGTGACACTTTGAAAAGTTTGTAAATGAATTCAAGTGTTGGATGGAAAGTAGATTTGTTCGGTTTGAACTTTTAAACGTTTGACTCTCTTCCTTTCCAGTATTCTGGGTCACCATGCGTTGTGTGATACCACTTCGGCCCCTGAACCCCGACCGGGGGCCCTCGACGACCCCTTCCCCCAGCTTAAATTGCGCGCTTCACTCGCAAGTTTGAACTTCGGAATCAAAACAGGCTGATCTGGAAAACGGAACCTTTTGATGGACTCTAATGTGTCTTTTAGCATGTAAAATAACGCAAATTTTTCCGGGGCCTTTGGCTTCTGGACCCCGACCGGGGGCCCTCGGCAGCCCCCAGCTTAAATTTCGCGCTTCACTCGCAAGTCTGAACTTCGAAATCAAGACAGGCTGTCCTTTTAATAGACTGACTCCAATGTGTCTTTTAGCATGTAAAATTTCGCAAATTTTTCCGGGGCCTCTTCGGCCCCTGGACCCCGACCGGGGCCCTCGGCGTCCCCCAGGCCCCAGCTTAAATTGCGCGCTTCACTCCAAATCTGAACCTCGAAATCAAGACACCGATCAAGACAGGTTGATCTGAAAAACGGAATCTGGACTCTAATGTGTCTTTTAGCATGTAAAATAACGCAAATTTTTCCGGGGCCCTCGGCCCCTGGACTCCGACCGGGGGCCCTCGCCGGCCCCCTGGTCACCAGCATGAATTGCGCGCTTCACTCGCAAGTATAAACTTCGAAATCAAAACAGGCTGTTCTGGAAAACATAACTAATTTGTCTTTTAGCATGTAAAATAACGCAATTGTTTTGGGCCTCGGCCCCTGTACTCCCACTGGGGGCTGTCGGCTTCTCTCTGGTCCCCCGCCTAAATTGATTACTTCGCTCGCAAGTCTGAACTTCAAAATTAAGACAGGATGATCTGGGAAACGAGACCTTTTGATGGACTCCAATGTGTCTTTTAACATGTAAAATTTTGCAAATTTTTCATGGGCCTTCGGCCCCTTGATACCGACCGGGGGCCCTTGACGGCCCCTTGATCCCAGCCCAAATTGCTCGCTTCCTTCGCAAGTCTGCCTCTCCCCCCCCCCCTTCATTCCATCCTGGCTGCGCCTCTGGTGACATGTGTTGAAAACCCAGCAAGTAAGGTTTTGCTATACAGTACCAGGTTTTTATTTATTTTGAACTATATTAGCCATCACAAACGTACACAGCACTAAAGCAGCGACAAAAACTGTACAATATTTTCCTTCGTCGTTAATTGCGATATACACGACGCCATGGTAATGGTACCTAATGGTACCTTTCACCGGCGCTGGTAATTAATCAAGAGTAATAGAGGTTAGTTAATTCCGTTTTACTATGTACAGTAGGCTATCTACATTTATTTCAGTTTTGTACAGAATTATAATACAACAGTCGACCTTCTCACTTACACATCGGGCCGGAAGGTGTTTAAAAAGTTCATAAATGAGAAGGTTTATGAAAACTGGTAAAATAAGGCCTCCAAAACACTGTTTATTCGTTCTCTGTTTGTTTTAAGCATGTTGTTGAAATGAACAAGAAAAACCAAGAAATATCATTGATAAATTATCGGGATCATTGGCAATTATTTTAATGAAGTCATTAAATGAATATTGGTTGTAAAATAGAAGTTTTGTAAATGAGAAGTTCATAATAAGAAGGTTGACTGTATAAACAAATTTCTCCACGAAATAGAAATAAATAAAGTTTCTATTGTTAATCAACTGAACTTTTAGAAGCTAACAGGAATTTACTATTGAGAAGAGATTTCAGATTTGCCATCGAAAGTCCAAGATTTTCTATCGATAAACTTCCAGTTCCTGACTCTCATTTATAGTTCTTTTGAGATCGCAGTCAAAAATCTTTCTAGGTCTATGTGCCTAAGGCCGTGTTTTTGCAGGAATTTTAAATTATCCGACAAAATATCATCCAATCAAATCGGTAACAATACAACTGCGTCAATTCAGTTTAGACCATAATGCATTGTTTCTTCAAATCAAGCGACTTTTTGGGTGATTTCCATAGATTTATTATTACGGCTAGATGTTGAACTTCCACAGAATAGATAGCCCAAAGTGCAATTGCATGGAAGCGCCTACTATTTCGGAATCCAGCCAATCAAATCGTGTTACGTTCTAAGGCTGTTGCTATGTCGAAATTGCGCACGCGCAATCTTTTATAGAAGTTCCAAATTTATCAATAAATGAAAGAAAATTCAATCCAAATCTATAGACATTGACAACATAAAATATGTGTGACAGATGTAAATAATTCTTATAACAAAAATATGTTAAAAATACAATGATTGTAAAACAGTTATGATTATATAACTTACATGTTTATGACGGAGGCTGACGAAATCAAAATAGTAGGCGCCTACATGATGGACTGCCATTTTTACAGTGTTAAGATCACCATCTAGCCGTAATAATAAATCTATGGTGATTTCTCATTTCTTGCGTGTGACACCCCGGCGAAATTATTGCAAAACAAGATCATGGTTGACCCCGGGTCAAAGGTAAAAAATGATTGCATTTAGGTCTATTATCGGATAATTATCGAAATAGAATCGGATAATTATCGAAAATGTTTTCGGTTAGAATATGATAAACACCCGTTTCTGCAGCACTTTCATCGGATAATTTTTATCACGATAATTTAAACACGTTCTAAAAGCTTGTCGTTCGTGTTGGCAGAAGTACCGTACTGTGTTTTATTGCTAACGTCATAACATGGTCACCTGGTTGTCATCTTCTTCTTCTTGTGGTGGCTTTCGTGTGGATCCATTCACTCTCATGTTTGCTGTCTGGTAACTACTTGACGTTATAACGAACACACCAGAATCTGCAGTTAATAAAATAAAATTGTTGAAAAACCATAGATATAATATTTACGGCTAGATGGTGAACTACCACAGAATAGATAGCCGAAACTGCAGTTCCATGTAATCACCTACTATTCCGGAATCCAACCAAATCAAATCGCGTTGCGTTCTAACCCTGTTGCTATGTCGAAATTGCGCACGCGCAATCTTTCATAGAAATTTCAAATTTATCAATAAATGAAAGTAAATTTAATACAAATTTAAAGACATTGACAAAATAAAATATATGTGACATATGTAAATAATTTGTATGACAAAAAATGTCAAAAATACAATAATTATAAAACAGTTGTGATTATTTAACTTACATGTTTATGACGGAGGCTGACGAAATCAAAATAGTAGGCGCCTACAGGCGCCAATTTCCAGTGTTAAGATCACCATCTAGCCGTAAATAATGTATCTATGTTACAAAGCTACTACATAATCATACTAATGTTTTCTTTCCTTTTTTAGAATGCAATCGGTAAAATATTTGATCCTTTGAATTTTGGATAGTGTTACATTGCTTGATAAAAAGTGTTTCAATCCTAAATTTGAAAAGTTTTTCATATTTTAATATCTGTTGTAAATACTTTTAATGTGTTTAACATTTTACGTTTGTAAGATTATCAGTCATCCAGGAAGTACATATAGAAAGAGTTACAATATAAATCTGATCGTCTGGACTTACTATTTACGTCACGCACTTTTGCCGCCAAATGACCAGTCGGCCTGATGATGCGTCCAGGATAGGACGTGAAATACACATAAATAGTAAGTCCAGACGATCAGATTTATATTTTTACACTTTCTTTTTAACATTTTACATTTTGAAGTATTTTTACATTTTTAAATTATTGTATACAATTCTCTTTTAAAAGATGCAGTAACTTGAGTGTTTGATATATAATATAATGTTAAACTTTTAAATTCATTTTGCTGAATTTATTCATTGTAGATTGTTGCTGTCATTGTTTGTTGTTGTTGTTGTTAGTATTTTTGTCGTTTTTCTGTTATTGTTGTTGTTGTTGTTGTTGTTGTTGAGCCTACACAATGAAAACAGTTTCATTGATCAACTGTGTGAATCGTATGACATACGATAGATGTTAAATCTTCTAGTACAGTTTGTTAAGTCCAAAAATTTAAAGATGTATTGTCACTTGAGGAAAAATGACAAAAAATTGAATTTGAAAATAACTTGCTAGTTTTTAAGAAATACATAATTTATGACCATGAAACTAGAAATTAATGTATTTTAAAATTATTTATCCCCAATATTGCAATGTTATATGCTAAAATTCAGCCAAAAACCTCAAAAGGGCTGGAAGCCCCTTACATTTTTATCATTTTTTCAGTGTAAAAATGTTATTAAACCATTTTTAAATACACAAATTTCTGCTTCTCAGGTTCTTAATTTTGATGTTACTTTATTATAAGCAAGTTAATTCCAAAATTAATGTCATTGACATTTTCAGGTGACAATACATCTTTAAGCTATTGCACTTTGTGATGACAAAATCAACAGATTTGGCAGAAACCTTCTTTGGGGTGCAACTAACCGTCCTAAAAGTGATGCCCAAAACTTCGAATAATTTAATGACGTCATTTTGGCCACGCCCATTTCTATATACTATATAATTAGACAGACCAAAAAACGGGAATGGCTTGAAGGCATCAAAAAATGGTGCCAGAAGAGTGTATGGCAAACCAAGATTGCCATAGACGGAGACAGGTGGAGGGTTTTTTAGACGCCTCTATCGACATCCACGCGATGACACATGTCAGTAAATCAGTCATATAATTAGGTGAAAATTAAGTATTCATATTTTGTTAACCTCCTTGAATCGTTAGTTGCATCCCAAAGAAGGATTCTGCCAAGTTTCTTGTTTTTGTCACCACAAAGTGCAAATAACAGCTGCTAACTGACCGCAATATTCTAAATCCAACTCCCTAAACATAACCATAAAATCAAGGCAACACTCGTTATCTACACATTTTTTTACAAAACAAAATATATGTTACCTAAGCAATGAATTCCAATTCTGTTTAGCATCGACGCCAAGAGTATTCTGTAGCCCTGCCTATACTGTTTACTTAGCCCTAAGTAGACAAATGGGTTGACCAGACCGTTGATAGATGTTGCCATAATACACACCGATGCTACGGATGATCCAACACTCTTTCCAAACTGGATAAATGTCATAACGCACTAGAAAATTGTCATTGTTTAACGGGTTATAGTTAGATGTTAGACAAGGGTGAGGTTAAGTTTTTAGGTTAGAATGAGAAGCGAAGATGGTCCACGAGGTATTAATACTTATACGATTAGTAAGATTATATAATGGGGACATTGATAATGTCTGAGAATACTATAGAAAGAGATTGGAATCACTGTGTATTTCCTTTTGTTTCTGATATCAGCACTCAGTCATTGTTATGTAAATTTGGTCAGAGTGAGGAATTGGCACAACTAATGTAGCATACTGCACATGCTCTGTTAGAATTTATTCCAAAATTGAATGGTAAAATATAAAAAAAAAAATTCTCTTAAATTTTGCGCGAAATTATACCTTTATTATGCACCTTAGCAATTTAAAATCAGTTTTATTTAACAGTTTAACTATATTCTATGTAACAGCAGGATTTTTGTGCTTGAATTGAATTTTTGTGCTATTTCTGTCCTTTTGAAAGTTAGGTACCATTTTTTCGATTATGCCTTTGGCCGCCATTTTAAATTTCAAGATGGCTACCTTTGACTTACATATCACACGGAACATAGTCATCAGTGGTATCACTGGAAAAGGGAATTGCACACTGATCAAAAAGGTACATTACACCTAAACATAGTTGGGGATATTCAAAATTTAAATAGTCACATGACCAAATCGAAGGTCAAAGGTCAAAAATTAAATTTCGGCAAATCTTGTTGGGTATCATTTTAAACTCTTGTCGTGTTGAGCAATTTTCCACAGCACTTGTATACCTGAAAGTGGACAGTTATCAATATATTTCCAAAAAAATAATATGTCTAAGGCCTCAAAGGTTAAATATTAATGATATATACATCCCCATATTGACTTTAAATTTAAAATATTTCGAAAACAGTATAAAGCTGAAATGCATTGTAAAACTCTGTTCGGCATTAATAGAGCTTCCATATGATAACCAACATGACGGTATTTGTCAAATTTTAATTTTTGACCTTTGACCTTTGTTACTTAAATTATTAATATCTCCGTAACTATTGGTTTATCAGTATAAGTGTAATGGGAATTCCCTTTCCATTGATACCACTGATGACCATCCATTAGTTTTTTTAGTCAAAGGTAACCATCTTAAATTTCAAAATGGCGTCCGAAGGAGTGGTAAAAAATAGTACCCAACTTTTTTTTGTATTCAGCATCCCCAAAATGACGAAAATATCATTAAAATAAATTTTGGCACAAAAATCCAGCTGGAACCTCAATTCTGACATAGATTTCCGTACTTACTTAAAAGATAACACATTATTTTAAAAGAACATTGTTACTTACCAGAACCGGTAACCATGTCACATAAAACAAGATCGTGATCAAAATTACCATTTTTGTAAAATCTCTAAGATGCTGTCGACTCAACCCAACACTTGGACTTCCGATACTAAGCAATCGTTTATATCTCAAAAGGTGTTTAATTAACCACGCATTACATATTAACACAATTAGCATTGATAACCATCCTTCAATAATTAATATACTTGGGAATAAACCTCTCGAGTATGTAGGCACCAGTAGCAACCACGATATACATATTCTTAAAGAAGAATCGCCTACTGTTGAAATGGATTCAAGTTCTGTTACTGTCGATATTGCGATTATAAAAGCGAAAATATAAACTCCAAAAATCGCAAGATACGTCCTTTTCTGTGAGCTCAGGGATTTATATTTAAATGGGAAAACAACGGCAAGAAAACGTTCACATGATAAGGTCATTACGATGAGCATGGCAGAGTTCTGAAACCAGAAAACGAAGAAATAATAAAATCTGCACAGTCTGTTGTTTGGAGCGCCAGATAGGGCAATCAAAGTAACGGCAAGTGGAAACAGTATGCATAATTGATCTGTGAAAGACAACGAAGCGATGAGAATGTCAGTATTCAGACGTTTTTCCTTTCGTTTTAATTTATAGACAACCAATATTGGAAATACGTTTAACACCAGAGAAATTACGTCACACGTTATGGCTAACGGTGCTGACCAGTGCTTCGTTAAAGTCGGTGGGATGGCCGTATAAGCAGCCGTTGTTTCCATGTCCACTATTACGGTCACCTCTGTTTCCATCATTGCAATATTGACTGGCGTCTCCATTTCAAGACTTGTCGAGTCATTTGATTATATATCTGCATAACAGAAAGTGAAATGTAATTACGTACACACAATTGATATATTTTAATTGTCTTTTATAAACAATTTCACGATTATTACTGTGATTAAGACCTGTCAGTCTTGGTAATGAGATATGACATGTACTGTAAATATCTTTGAAACTTTGTCACATGGGTTTTTTTCATAATAATTACAAGATTTTTAAACGCACGTATTCACTGCAACAATAACATGGTCAATGCGCGTTTTGGCATCATGTTTCACGCTCAAAATCTCAAAGTAGCCGATATTAATATCAGTTAAGTCCAGAGACAGGGGCGGCGGAACGTTTTTGAATTAGGGGGGGGGGACGAAGTTAAATTTTTCAAATTCGCTCGAGTACCCCCAAGTCCGCTTAAAATTTGATGAGCAAAAAAAAAAAGGTTCTTGCCTCTAATTTCGTGCTTTCCTGGTCCCTAAAGGTGGTATTCACGCCCACAATATTCATATTTTACCATAGTTTTGGAGTTGGGAATTGTGAATTTTGTTGTTGGAGCCCCATTTTAGGGGGGACGATCCCCCCCTGAGTTGTCACTGGGAGGACGCGTCTCCCATCTGCCCCCCCCCCCTCTTCCGCCGTCCATGCCCATGAGAGCGTTATCAAAGAGAGGCGTGTAGTTTGCCTACCATTTATCCAGCATACATGTCATCCGTCTCCCTCTCTTTCTTCCTTCCACAGACGTATGCAGTGAACTTTTGAGCACCCCTTACAGAGGCGGATCTAGGATTGTGATTTAAAGGGCTTAAATCCCGATTTTTGTTTTGACAAGCAAAAAAAAATCATTTCAAATAAAAACCTTACAATAACAGGTTATGCGTCATTGTCCATAGTCCATTGTCATAAACACCAAAAAGTAATTTTACGTGTCAAGTTTATGGCCCTCACCCCTCAAATCCGTCACTGCCTTAAAGGTAGACAGCAATAAAAACTAGGATAACACAGTTGAACCTCCCTCTGGACACCTTTTGGCGGACATCTCCCATAACGGCATTTGGTACCTCTCGTGGGCCCACTCCCCGTAAGCGGGATGACACATTTTGACGTAAATGTAATTTTTTATCTTTTGTATGATAATAAACCTCCCATAAACAACCACCCCGGAAAATGTGGTCTTATGGACAATGAATACAGTATTTTATACTAATCCTTATACCGGCTGAATATATTACTGTCTGATTTTATAACAATATTTCATAATTACAAATTATAGTGTCTAGAAAATTGAAACTCTCTGCGTTAAGAAGGCCGTATACGTGATTAAAACCGGTGAATTCCGTTGGATAAATATAGGCCTACATAGGCCTAAGGCCTACTCCGCGAATGAATTCATATGATACAGTTTGATCCTCCTTCGTGCATAACCCCTCGTAGGCGGCCATTTTTCCCGGACCAGAGGGTGTCCGCTTACGGGAGGTTCACCTGTACAATGATCAGTGTCTCGAGCAGTACCCCTCACCCCAGGCCCTCCCCCGAAGAATGTTGGGAAAGGACTATTAAGTCAAAGAAGCCTGAAATAGGGACAATGGGTCATTGTTCTTCAGATTAATCTATAAAATAATATTCTTTTATAAAATCCGCCCTCTATTACGTAATATTTGCTTAAACTCCATCCTCACCCCATACTCATCAGGAAACTTGCGGGAAACTCATTCTCTTCCATTTATTATATGGCACAAACGCATGCCTTGCAAAGCATAGCCTTAGTTTGATTAATGACTCTGACTCTGTCAAAAGTATAATTTACGAAATTGAAACCGTAATTACGACGAAGAAAATGCCACTCCCTACTCCTTAAAATAGTTTTGATGACATGACAAAGGATTGACAAAACATATATTATTTACACCTTTCAATATAAACTATAGTTCCCGTTGTGTGACTTCTATGACAAAAACTAAATAAAATAAATATATATGGGGCAAAAAATATGTGTGTCAAGCACAAAAAGATTACCAATCCGTAAATTCTTTATGGCAGCATTGAATATACAATAGACCTGTTTAACAAACTACAGTGGTTTCCCACTACAGTAGGCTACATCTGGTTGATCTGTGTCAAACCATACAGAGTCATCGGCAGCCCGACACTTGTAAAAAAGTATTCGTTCAAAATAATAATAGTCCTAGGCTATCCATCATTTTAGAATTGCTTCGCTTACCTTTTATATGTGAGTGCTGTGTCAGATACTTCAGAAATTATAGACGAGCTATTCCCACCACAACACACATCAATACATTATTATAAAAAATAAATAAAAAAGATAAACCTTTCTGATTCATGATTCTTCGTCTCACCTTTGCCACTAATAATTAGTCACCAGTAAAATCATACTGTTTACTTAAGCTGATGGGAAAGATATTTGCCTTCTATAAAATTATCAATAAGCAAACTAACTAGCGATTTACATTACAATTTAAGTAACGAAGTACGCTTACTTTAAATTGTAGCTATGTTGGCAGCATACGACGTATTTCTTGTTTACAGAGAATAGACATTAGGTCTGAACAAAAATTAAATTTCTTTACAATTTAAAGGGTAATTTGCCACACGCTGTGCGTTGCAGTAGACGTGGACTTTGTACAGAACATCAATGTAACTGGTTGTGAACATTTAATCATTTTTGTAATGCTATTGGACGTTTGAAATTAGTTTAAGCATGCAACTATACTGTAGTCTAAAAACAGTGAAAGCTATGCACCAAATGTAAAAGCTGCAGTAATGATTCACACTCGTTGATCATTTTCTTATATTGTTTTTTTTTTACACTTTTAAATAATATCAATTTAAACTTCGGAACGTTTATCGATGCATACAAGTAATAGTTAAAAAAATTGCTGGTCTTAAAGCTCTTTTCATCATTTACTGTCGACGATCCCATCATCCTCTCTGTTAAGTTCCCTAGTTACGGAATCAAGATGGCGGATAGTTAGTAGCGGACCTCTGGTAAACAAACTAAAATAACAAAATAACGTGTAGCTGAGGTAATTTAGATATGTTTTACATTTTAAGAGTCAGAAAGTTAATAATCAAGCTACAATGAAATGTTAATATACAATTAAACGATGTTAAGCACGATAATTAGAGATGTAGTATACCGCATTTTATGCTAGGCCTAGGCTTGCTGCACTTCTCGACTTGTTGGCAGTCGCGAGGTTGGGGTTTAGGCTAGGCCTAGGCTATGTGGGAGATGGGCCTAGGCCTAGGGCCTAGCGGGTTTTTTTTTCTAACTGCTAGCCAAAAGCAAATCACACGCTCTGGGCCTTGCCCGGCAATCTTTCATTCTGTATTCTGTTTTTAGTTTTTTTTTTTTTGTATATTTTCCGACAGCTGTCTTATATATATATAATATAAATAGCCTAGGCCTAAGATTGATTCGTCATCATGATGATGGTTCCTAGGCCTAGGGCCTAGTTAGGGCTTTAGAGGCCTAGGCCTACTAGCCTAGGGCCTAGGCCCTATATTAACACCACTGGCAACCACTGGAAAATCACCGGAGAACTCGAGAGGTCCAATACATATTATAAAATGTGACCGGTGCTAATGCAGTTTCGTACCCAGTACCCACCCATCAAAAATAATCAGAATTGTTTCAAAACTTCATCACCAGTTGCCTACAACATCATATGTCCCTTATAGTTGAAGAATTCGGTATTTTCCCCTTTGTAACTATTTTTAAATAATTATCAAACTACACCGTACGCTTAGGCTAGGCCTCCTTTCATCGCTTTCGAGCGAGGTCGGCTTGGATGTTACTACGGGGTCTAAACCTGACACCCAACTATGGTAATAATGAGCTGTTTTTGTTGTTATCGTTGCGACCACAACTTTAAAAGCGTCACATCTTCATCTTTTAACCAACGTGAAATGAAATTTCATATAGGCCTACATAAATTATAGTCAATACCAAACAAAAATTCATCAACCTTTTTTAAGTCGATCATCATAAAGCTTTTAGTAACCCCTAATATAATTACCCCTGAGTAACCCCAACTTATCTCCCAACCCCTGCCTAATAGTAATCCATTTTGAAGTTATAGCCCGGGGTGTCCCCTAGTAGACCCACAAAACGAAAAACATATTATACCAAGTATTATAAAATAAAAAGACGACACTTTAAAGTTGTGGTCACAACAATAACAACAAAAACAGCTCGTTATTATCATGTTGAGTGTCACGTTTAGACTCCCATAGTAACATCCAAGCCGACCTCATTTCGAAAGGAGGCCTAGCCACAGTGCAGTTCAAAGAATTGCTTAAAAATAGTTACTAAATGGAAAAATACCGAATTCTTCAACTAGTAGGGATGTATATGATGTTGTAGGCAACTTGTGATGAAGTTTTGAAACAATTCTAATTATTTTTTACGGGTGAAACGAAACTGCTTTACATTTAAATGTCTGGATTTTTTAGAAATATTTGAAAAGTCTAACATGGTTCACTGTCGGATTTCCGCTGCTCAAATGTGTGTTGATTGTTGTCATACTGTGATTGACAACTATTAGACACCAATCAAATGGTGATTAGGCCCATAAGAAAAAATTATTAGTTTATCACCCCCTCGCGCATCACTTATGGGGAACGACTTTTTTTTTACTCATTTTACTATTCAAGCGATCGTTTTTTTCACTTGAAACGCTTTGGATTTTTAATTTGATTGGTTCTCGAGCTCACAACGATGTACACAGCTAGGAATAGGTCTACAAGGATCAATATTTGCTGCAGGCTGGTGCGCTGGTATCTGCGTCGGCTCTCGTATTTGCGCGAGTCTAAAGTAATGGTGAACGAACTAGTCTCACAACGTCTCCCGCCCTCTCAGTTTTTATGCTTTGGGATGGTGATAAACTAATTTTATTATATAATAAATATAATTTTATAATTCTATAATTTTATGGGGCCTTCAAAATTCATCCAGATTTTCCAACAATTTCTCAAGTACTTAAGCTTTGAAGAAATTTATATTTTGTTATTCTTAAGCAATTTCATGCAGGTTAGGTAAATACTCTCCTGTGGTGAGATTTTGTATTGCATTAGGGTGTGGTAGTCTCCAGTTGTATTTAATAGGAACCTCGTCCTTATTATTGTTCAAAACATGTAATTTGTGTAAGAATGTAGGACACTGTGCTTACTATTTTAGGCACAGTGGCGTATTTAGGGGGTGCTGAGGTGCTTGGGCACTCCCCTTCAGTGGAAATGAGCACCCCCCCCCCCCCCCCCCCAGAGGAGAAGGGCTAAAATCTGACGAGAAACACCTAAAATCCAGAAATTGGGGTAAAATTAGGGGAAAAAGGTTTTTTTTTCCTCCTCAGAATTTCACCCAGGTTGAGCACCCCTCTTCGCCAAATCATGGATACGCCCCTGAGGCATACCTCACCTAGGTCTCCTAGGGCTAGTACTTTGTAATATACTGTACTTCATTAATAATAATTATATTCTTATAATATTCTAGGTTGAACAAAGTTTACAGACATGGCGACTGATCAGAGAGTAAGCAAACCAAAAATCCCAGTTGTTGGCCATGTTATTACAGATGATGACTTGGGAATTAAAAAGGTAACAATAATAGAGATGATGACATGTACATGTTGTTAGGCCTATGCAGTGTTAACAAGGCTAGGGGTTGTGTTTTCTCCTGACTACAGATGTCCCAACACTTCAAATTTGTCAGGGAGACTCCTGAAATTCCATGCTACCTTCCGGTCTCCCGAATTATGGGTTATGAAAAAGAAATGTCAAAGCTACTGTATGTAACCCTTATGAACTTCTGACTTGCTTCTGACACCATACCTCTGGTAAGTTTCACTGTTATCTATGATGAACAAAAATCAACTACCGATATTTGAATAATTTTCTTACATCAACTAGCTCCATTCAGTTCCCGTCAAACGTGTTAAATCTTTTAAAATTACATCAGATCATTTGTACATAAGAGGGCGGACACCCCCACCCCCAACCCCTTGATCTCCAGGGGCTGCCTTTAACTCCGGTAAGTGTTGTGTGGCTCAAACCTGAAGTTAAGGGATCTACAGGAACCTCCAGAATTTTATATTAAAATGGGTTGAAACATCTGTGACTGTCAAATTCAAATTGGTATTCTTTATTCAAATTTGACACAAAATTATGTAGAAGCAGATTAATCGTGGGTTCTCATTATGCTTGCTACGTTTGTTTTTTTTTTTTCTTTTGTTGAGTATGCATTACGATTATGCATTACAATTTACGATTGAAGGCATAAGGGCAAATAGAAAAAATGTTGTCTTTTTTATACAAAAAAATGACGAGTGCAGGGGTTTTTTTAATTATCAATTGCTGTGCTCACACTGGTTTTGTTAGGGTCAGTATTAGCCTATCCAATACATTTTTTAACCAAATTAAAACAATTTTAGAAATTAATAAAATTGGCAATTGCAGTGTGTTACGTTATACTTATTCACAAGTTTTCATGTTTAGAAATGTTTTCCAATTCTTAACCATCTTAAAAGAATTTTCATATTAATAACCAAATGAAATAGAAACTTACCTTAAAATGTAAATGCATTTTTCTACCTATCCTTTGAAAAAACTAACTCTGTTACCATGGTAGATAATGGTAGTGACAAGGTAGATGTAGGTAGTTAACATGGTTAACCCTATAAAAACTACCATACACCAGACTTGCTACCTATCTACCACATTATTATCATCCCATTATTACCAAATAACACAAGGTCAGCTTCCCAAACGAGACTACCAAGGAGATGGTCAGCAATTCCCTACAATTACAAACAATCAATTACTTATTGAACTTACGGTATCAATAGCATCAACAAATATACTACCTAGTTACTAGGAAGTTCTCTGTGATGCTAGGTAGATCATCCTAGTAATTTAACATGGTAGATCCACCTTGTTGGAGGGTGTTATTTTTTTCAAAGGTAGCCTATGAAGCATTCAATAAGTACAGGTCCAATGGCCAGTAAAACCCATGATGGGTTAGTAAAACTTTCCAGTAACAGGCTCGGTTTGGCCAGTAAATTGTTAACAATATATAATTTGAGAATATTTACTTTTCTCAGGCAAAAAAGAAACAAAAAACCTGTACTATCATTTTAATCATAAATAAAATAAAACACAACACATTTTGGTACTTTCCTCCGCTTACGTCAATCCTAGGCAGTCTGCAATTAAAATGAATTTGAGCCAGTAAAATACTTGATTTTCTGGCCCGGTTGGCCAATTAACAAGCAACCTTAAGGACGACTGAAATTGCCTGATCTAAATAAACTGAATTTGTGTGGATACCTGGCCGAATACCCATCAAGTCTATATTTAAAGAATTTAATTGATGGAGTGCTCTAACAACTTCCTGAGAAAAACTTCGGAAATACGCCGAATGTTTTACAATTTTTTAGAAAATTGATGTCTGCTTCGGCTTTTGCTAATTTTTTAT
>JAOTQE010064021.1:0-18080 GCA_025631205.1 Nesometra sesokonis
GTACACTCACTAAAATTTCCCCCCCCCCCAAAACAAATCCGCAACTGGCCTATAGCATAATTAAATTCTCCTCTTTGCGTCTTATTTCTACAATCACAAGTCAACAGAGCCCTACGGTTTTGTATACATAGGCCTACTACGAAATCCACGGCCTTTTAATTAAGAATTCATTAAATAGGCATCTTGTCGTTTTGTACATATGTACGGTATATTTTAATAATTGGGTGGGGAAACTGCAAAGTAAATACAATTGAATCCAATGAACTAGTGTCTCAGTCTGTGGGTGCACTTCGTCCTGAATAAGAATTTTTCTCGCACCCATCCCTGCAGGATAGGCCTACAGTGTAAGTCGATCGTTTTGTTCATGTTTAATTAGGAACATTGCAGGTCATTTTTTCTACATTTTATGATTTAAAAACTAAAAAATTGTTAATCCTTTTTACAGGTCCAGGCCTTTTTGTGATTTAAGTTATATATTTGTCAGCGTTGCAGTTAAAACGGCAGGTTCTGTCTGTGTGATTATGCATTTTATTGCCTCTTCGTGATTCTTTCAATTTACTAGTGTTTTGTTAAATCTAGTCCTATTGGTTCGATTTAAGGAAGACCGTCACATACAAAGGGATCTCTTTCATTTTATTTGATTTAAAGCTCATTGAAGCAAAGTATAAATTGTGAAAGGCGTTATATAAAAACAAACATTTAACGCTAAAATGATTCTCTCACGAATCGGAACCGTTTCGTACAGTAAGTATGTTTTTGCTTGGTTTGGCTCGTCTCAATAAGGAAACGACGCGTCGTCGCGACGGTTCTATAGGCTAAACGAAAATGCGCACAGAAGAAAAACTAAACTCATTCGCGCGAACCATTTAGAAAAAAAAAAAACATTTTTAACCAGTAAAATTTTGCCCAGGCTCAGTGTTCATATTTATTTTTTGTTTCCGCTAATTTCAGGTTCAAAATGTTTGTTTCTTGTTTTAAGTACTTTTCGAAGTGCAACGACTGGTCTGGGGTGGGGGGATCGTGTATTTCAGCAAAAGCTTGGCTCGGTAATTTTTGTTGTTCCCTGATGGAACTTCTGATTATATCTGACGACATTAATGGACCCGACATTATCCACCACATCCAACTTTAACAAACGGTCTGGAATTTTACCAATCTCATGAAAATTGTATGCTGCTACAACCATAGACAAATGCCATGGTATGCTATAACCGATAAACTAAAATTAACTGGACCTACGTGTTTGCGCTACACCCGACATTACCCACATCACAATCAAAATGCTCAATGAAATAAAGAGTAGGCCCATATAGGCCTAAGCTAAATTTTACCAATTACTACATTCGATGAAACTAAGCAATTAGATCAAATTGTTATTCCATTGCGCTAATGGAAACAAGCTTAAAGCTCACACACGAGAAAAAAAATACACAGTACACAACCATATAGCACCACCGGCTGTTCAATAAAAAAAAAGGTAAATCTAAATTATTACCAATCTCAATAAGTAAACAAAGTTTTAGACTGCTACAACAGATAAAATTTGGATAACTAATGCTAGGCCAATTGCGTGCATCTCTTGAACCTCATGGGTGTCATTAAACGCTCTAATAAAAGCGCACAGGTGCTAAGAACGGAAACCATCAATTTCAGCAAGGGAATTACGCTGTCATCACTAGTGTCTGGGCAAGTACGCTAGGACTCATTACATCTTAATCAGAGATGGGAGGAAATCGATTCACCCGGTTGCGGTATATTCCATACTACCGGTTCTTGTTTGATGACTCAAGATAAATATAGGCTAGGTCTAGACTAGACATTATTATTACAATTTACCTTATTAGTATTACCTAACTGGGGTATAGTGCATACTACAGTAACAAGTGGGTGTTTCGCACACTTATGGTTTATTTTTGGCCCTGACACGTGGTAGACTTGCCCCACTGAACTGTAATAAATGTAAACAAAAAGTGGAGAATCCATATAGTACGAGATACGATACTGTATTTAGGCTACTATAAACTTACGTTATCCCACATGCTCTATTGGGGCCTACATACTAGACCTGTAGAGTGGTGGTGCTCGCCTTCCAATCTCGAGGTCGTTGGTTCGAATCCAGACTTTAGGTATAATACCAATAATAATAATTGTTCACCTTCAAAACAATTGTTTGGTGATAATGATTACTACTACAATATTATCTGGTGATGATTTGCTTTACAGGCAATCACTGGTCATTGTGTGTCTGGAAATAGTGTTCGGGCTTATTTTCGACCAAAAGTTGTTTTTAATTTGTGCCATAGGCAGTTTAACTGAACCCAATCTTGCCACGGATATAGGATCAAAAAATAATAAACAGAGCGTTATGAAACTGAAGCATGCAAAAACTGCATGCCTATGTTTCTTTTTGTATTTTTGTTTTGTTTTGGTTTTTTTTTTTCAAAATTGTTTTGTCAAAATCAGACTCGGTACTGGGTAGGTCTACATGGCAGTGATTGTCTCACGCATCCTACCAAAAAGTTAGCAGGTATAGGCCTACTGTACCATGACCTGTTTTTAGTTATAGGCCACTTTACCAGCTCTTTAAACACTGTACAAGCAAGACATTTGATAACTATATTAAACCAAAAATATTAACCACAGCTTCCTGTAACCCATATTACTGGTGATTCCATGAAATAGGTATTTAAATTGAGATTAATTGAAGAACGATTTAATCAAAGCAGGACGGTACCCTTGATTAAAGCTTAACACCGACAGAGCGGTACGGTAGTTCACAGGTTACCTACCTGTGTGTCTACCTGAGACCACCGTCATCGAATCATGTTTACAGTGTTGTGCACGTCATGTTCATGATATTCAAACTCTTTCGTCACTTCAGTAATTTGTAGACATTGTTAACGTGTTGTTAAAGACATCAACAAAATTATAACAGACTAAGGCCGGCCGGCGTATTCTTTCCCTCTTTTTTAATGCTCATATAGGCCTAGGCCTATCTCCAGAATTTTTCCTAAATATAGGGCCTGTAGGCCTATGACTACATTATCGTGGAAAATGTCAGAAATATGGCCTACATACAGAGCTCATTGTAATAATCCTATTGCTACTTTTACTGTGATATCTTTTAATGATCAGGGACACAGAATAAACATACTATGTACATACTCTTCTCAAGGTCAAGAAAGGTTATGCTTTGGAATTTTAATGACAACAGCTAGTAGATAGGACCAGAGTGTATCAGTAACTGTCAGGCATGTTTATTCTCTGGTTTTTGTCACTAAAAAGAGAGGGCAGTAGACACAAAATCAAATAGATTAGAATCCAGAATTTATGTGGTAAGGCGGATCAGCACCAAACCTCGGGAGGACCTAGATACAGTTGGTCCAGACATTATTTGAGAATTTGAAGTAAATTGGCCCAATAGCTTTTTAAATATGGACATAGACGGACAGAAAGACAGACACACCGACGGAGCTCGTAAAGAGACGCCAAACGCGCGCGCAGTACCGTAATTAACAAATAGGAACATTCACAGTTAGTCTATACGCGCGCGTAACAGTTTGTCTTTTCATGGTAGGCCTATCACTGACGGAATGAACAAATCGACAGCCGATGTACTTGAAGGCGCTAAATATTTTCTTCAAATTTACTAATTTCAATTTTCTGGAATTGAAAGGTTCCCGGAAAAATTATTATTTTTCCATGTATGCAAACAATACAACCATTTTGCAATGTTGTAGACTAAAAAAAATCTTTAATCATAACCACAGAAACAGACAAAATTCAACAATTCCTGAATGGTTTTATTGCAACAATTATATAGGCATATTATTTAAATATAATAATTCATACTTCAGCCTTGTTACCTAGGCATTGTGGTGGTCCTCAATTAGTTTCTGAATAACTCAGTATTACAAACACTTTTATGATTGATTCATTAGTAGAACACCAAGAATATAGGCTAACCGGCCAGGAAAGTCAAGTGGACTTATTTTAAGTGGTGGTCCTTCTGGTGATGATTGGGCAGCACACCTATTATTTCGGAAAATGCACTGCACTTTAACGTGCACATGAGCCATGTTGTATTGTACACAGGACAAACGACTTAACGTCTCATCCGAAAGACGGTGCGCTAGTAACTTGAGGCCTATTTCGAAACACAAGGTGAGTGTTGGCGTGGGGTTGAATCGAGCCATGGACCAGCGAGTCACGGATCAGCGCATAGCACAGTGATTTCCACCAGCTAAACCAGGGAACAGTTAATAACTGTTCCCTGGCTACACCAACTGACCAAATGCCACTACCTTCAAAGTAAAATTCAACTTTTATCTAAATTACCAAAATGGGTTATTTCCCATACTACATGTAGGGATTCAGATTTCAAGCAGGGGTGGATTTAAGGAGGGGAGGGGGAGCCCCCCCCCCCCCTTTTTGGAAAGAAAAATATATCAATATTATATTATTTATATTGTCTATAAAACGAAAATATTTAGGTAGAATTGATCCCTTAACACGCCCCTGAGGCCATTTCAGGACATCTAAAGTCTAAAATTTCCCGGGGGAGCATGCCCCCGCACCCCCTAGAACTTGGAATCTCTACCGGCCCTCTTCCGGCCCCACCCTTTTCCAAAGGTCTGCATCCGCCCCTGTCAAGCAAGACCAAAAAGTCCTAGAAAATAATAATATTCAATTTTCATTGTATGGTAATAATTAAAATACTGAGAGGGCCTAAGTTATAGGAGCACTAAATACAAACACTTCAAAGCAACACCAAATTTTAGGCATATCACATAGATGGGATAGGCCCCTATTAATTCCACTATTACCTTTAGGGTGAGATGTAAGAACAGATAGACCCTGGCCTCAAACAAAACCTGAGTCTCAGAAATTTACAAAATTAAATTTCTTAATGGGTATACTAGTGTAATAATAGTACTCCAATGTCTCTCATAACTATGGGC
This sequence comes from Nesometra sesokonis, assembly GCA_025631205.1. NCBI lineage: Eukaryota > Metazoa > Echinodermata > Crinoidea > Comatulida > Antedonidae > Nesometra > Nesometra sesokonis. The sequence goes on from JAOTQE010064021.1 coordinate 4,962, forward strand.
TCATTTACTTCAAATTTTAAATATATAAAGCAAATGGAATTCTAATAGTCTTTAGGGTTAGATGTAAAGAACAGATATCTGTAATTATATAAAACTCAAACAAAACACAAGAAAGTGACAATACCGACCAATTCTCAAAAGGGTTTTATTGTAATAATATAGCTTACTTTTCAGGTAATTAGAATATTGATACAGTTTATACTTGGTTATCAATATCGATAAGAATCAATATGCTATTTTATCTTCAACTTTGTTGTGGTAATCTAACCTTGATCGTTACCTCGTGACAAATAGTAATTTTCTACAACAAAAGATACAATGGTGACGATAGTATCTCAGGGAGTGTTGATAATATCTCATTAGCTTCTCTAATATATGAAAATATATCTTCAACATAGAATTGGTTAGTACCGGTATATAATTCCCAGGAGCTACCGTAGTCATCCTGTGCCCCATGACATGCCTAAGCTGGGTTCACACTGAACACGCATTAGCTCATAAGCGGACAAAAAAGTCAATTAAATTAATAGTAGGCCTAATGGCTAAAGACAACCGCGCACTAAACTTTCGGATAGAATTTCGTTGAGGGTCTTGTCTGAAAACAAATCAATAAAGAAAAACGAAATGAAGAACAAAAAGTAAAATTAGGCTATATGACGCATAGGCCTATGTTAAACAAGTATTCGTATCTCGAGGAGCTCCGGCTTTGTGCCAGCCTCCTAAATGACCCCTTGTGTTAATCTCCTATATAAGCATGTACATGCATGGTATCCTTTAGAAATACTACTCCTATGTAAGCGACATGGACGAGTCAGCAGCGCCGTTGTTTCGTAACTGAAAGTGAAATATGTTTGTGGGTTCGAATCCCACTCTGTACAAAGGCTATCACGAAAAATTTTAAATACTGTAACAGCCTCGCCACTTTCCCAACCAGGACCAAAAAGATCCATTAATTAATTAATTAATTAATCACACGAGTAGTAGTGATATCATTGTAGATTGCTTTTCTTTGTAGCATTTCCAGACTGTCCATAGGTCTATATCGTCAGAAACACTACTCCTATGTAAGCGTGTACATGGACAAGTCAGCAGCGCCGTTGTTTCGTAAGCGAAATATGTTTGTGGGTTCAATGCCACTCTGTGCAAAGGCTGTCAAGAAAAAAAATTAAAATACTGTAATCAGCCCCGCCACTTTTTCAACCATGACCAAAAAACCCCATTAATCACACGAGTACGCCTTAAGCTCCGCCTAGACGGAGCGAAAAACAACAAATCATCAACATAAATTATGAAATTAATTTGTTCTTAATGTAGCCTAATAGGGAATTAGAAAAATACAAAGTACCGGTAGTAAATTTAAAATTGGTTGTAAAAGTTGTTAATATAGCCTACCGTAACCGTACCTGCATTTATTAGTGATGCAAAATTAGAGATAGGCCTATATAGGCTTATTAAATTTGTAGTCATATTTTGTAAATGCACTAATCTTTATGTTCAAGGTTATAATTAACAACAACAACAACAACAACCAACAGCAGCCGCAGCCGCAACAACAACAACAATAATAATAATAAATTTCTTTAAAATGTGTAGGTTAATATGCAAGTTATGTTTTCAATTTTCAAATGAAAGTAGGCCTAGATCTTTAAGAACTTCAAATAAAGGTCTGAATAAAGCACATAGGCTACTATCGTTCATTCGATCAAAAATCATAATCATGATGATTCAATAACTTTGACGTGGTCTTAACGGAACACCATTTCCGTTCAAAATTATTTACTTTTAAGGGTGTTTTTATAAATTACAATCGTAAACCTTTGATTTCCGTTTTAAAACTTAACAAAGCAATATACTTAATAAGCCTACATGAAAAAATTAAATTCTATTGACGTGTTTGATCACATATCCGATACGCGTTACCGTAATGCATCATAGGCCTAATAATTATTAGGCCTACATACTGTAAAGTGAATTATTTTTACAGTGGTGCGGTCGTTAGTACCAGTGCTCTTTATAAACATGGTTTCTTACTCTTTACCAGTTTATGTGTAAAATCTTATCAGATCTGAGGGCACTGCAAGTGACCAAGTATAGAAAAATTGCAGCCTGCTACAAAAAATTAAGTTTACGTCCAAAATTATCATTTGTCTAAAGCCCCGTTCCCACTATAGACGAATCATATTCGTGATGATCGTACTAAGTAAGTAGGCCTATTCGTAATGATTCGTACATTGATCGGGGATTCTTGTTGGAATTTCAAATGTTCATACTTTCGCAATTGTTAACGAACTCATTAAAGTTCGTAAACCGTCGTAGTTGACAGTTGTAGATGTTCGTAATTATGTCGGCATGTGAAATAGGTCTACATTGGATAAGCATCGTATCTTCGTATTTTGTCGGAAATCCTTCGCAGTTCGGAAATAGTTCGCAAAAATCAGTTGGACAATTGCGAATATATACGAACAAGTTGCGATAATAATCGTACACTAAACTTAAAGATTCGTAACTGCTTAAAAAGTTTGTATTCGCTCGCAAGTGAATCGGTAACCGTCGTTAAACAGTCGCAAGACATTCGCAAATGTGTCGTAGATATTCGTGTCACTGTCGTAATTGTTTGTGCTAATCGAAAACATATCGTAATTTTGGGGATACTTGGTGTCAGATTACGAACTTCAGTGCCGTAGCCATGAGGCAGACGAGGCGCCTCGTCTGAAATTTTCAAAATTTAGCTTTTTAAGGAGGACATCTTCTGAACTCATAGAGGTTTCCAGTCCCTTGAATCCTACGTGACCCCCAGACTTCGCCTCGTCTGTTTTTTCAAGTCTGGCTACGACACTGAACTTGGTTTCGTCAATTATCGTATCGAGATTTGTCTAAGTGGGAACAGAGCTTGAATAACATTGCGAATAATCGAGAACGAACCACAACGACGGATTAGCAAATAAGGCTGATAGTCGTGTGTAAAGGCCAAATTAAATTTTACTGTTTGGTTGAAAATTAAATAAAAAGAATGAGATTGCAAAGTATTATCTTCCTGGCCTCCCAATACAGTTAAAATAAGTGACAATACAAAAATAGGCCTATTCTTTAAAAAAAAACAAATACAGGTTACCAATAGGCCTACAGTATGATAAATGTCCTCAAATATAGAAAGTCTCTCGACGAACGATAATTTGCACAATGCGTTGAACTTCAATGTTGAGAAGGTTGAGACCAGACGACAGTTATTAACATTAAATATAATAAATCAAGTTATGAACTTGATTAGCAATAATAAACGTTTAATTTGATACATTAACGACCACATTGACGTGGACCTTTGCATGTGGTAAATGAAAGACATCACATTAATTACGGCTTGGCCTACAACAATTTACGAAATCAACCACAAATGTCTTATAAGATGATAGTATAATGTTATTTATAACCAGGTGGAATGCGGACAGAATGATGAGAAAGAACATGTTTAACATTTCAGTTCTTCATAAACATCGAAAAATAGTTGTAGGCCTACATAATGGAAAATTAATACTTAGGACTATACTGTACTTATAGGTAGTAAATTGTATATTTGTGCTCGCTTCAAACGGACAATTCCCAGTGGCGTATCACGAGGGGGTGGGGGTGGGGGCGGGTGTCCTCTGGATGCAACCCATTCCGAGTTTAAAAACAATAAAATGAGTATAGGCCTATAAATGGACTGGTGCCTCGTTCATCCTCCGAAATCACATCAGAAATAAACACCCCCTTTTTTGAAGAAAAAAACTAGGCCTATAACATCAGAAGAAAAGGACCATCACCCCACCATTAAAATGCGAAAAAACCTTATCAAAATCCGATCCGGGTTGAGCACCCACCTTCCTCAATTCCTAGATACACTCTGTATCCTTGATTTTTAGAAGGGGTTAACAGGCGGGCAATATCGGTCTGATTTTAACAAGCAAATAAATATTTCCTCTTTATTACGTCTTCCATACCTGGTGTCAGAATTAATTTTATTTTAATCCAAACCAACAGCCAATCTTCGCCACTAACAGGCTGGTTAACCACATTAACTAATCAATATAAATTTCATATATAGGCCTACAAAAAAAAATTATTCAAAGACTAAACATAAAAACAAGGAAAAGGTCTTAGCTTTAGACAATAGGCCTGCTGTTGTAAAAATATCTATATATTACAGGAATTAGGCCTAATTAAAAAAAAAATGTATTGTAAAGGAAGTCTGGAAAAGAAACGTTTACAAACAGCAACTGTATTAAATGGAACAAGAACGCAGGCTGGAATAACGAGGATACCGAAAGACGTACAAAATCAGAGCTAAAAATAAGAATTAACTCAATTTATAAAGAAAAAGCATATCATGTAATAAAAATCTTTGCCTAACGGATCTAAATGATGAACGATTGAAGCATTTAGCAAAAAAACGTACAAAAATTAGGGACCTACAAAATATCTGTACGAGATATAGGCCTACCTGGATGGGATGCCCCATGCACGATAGTTGAAAAATAGGATGTTTAGTATAAAGTGGGAAAACCGACAACAGCAAAGTAATTAAATTTTGGACGCATCACCAACAAACAATTCGATTATAACCGGTAGAGGTTCGTTTTACTTTGAACAAAAGGAGAGGGAGCAGGAGAGGGTCCAGGATCCAGCAAAGTGGGGGCGGGGGCGCCCTTTCCAAAGTCCGGGTGCGCGTGTCCTGGTACCCTGTTTTGGCCCATTTTATATCTATTTTCCTCTTTTTAGGGTCAGTTTTAGACCCAACGCTCCTAAAATAAGGGGCGCCACTACGTTTTGGCAATAATGGGGGATGCTGCCCTTAAATCCGCGTCTGTGAGCGCCCCTAGCGCAGACATGTAATTATTTATTTTCTACCTCCTTGTTGCTGCTTTGGCTAGATAGGCCTATCTAGGGTAATTTCAATAGAAAATGTTTGCATTAGGCCTGTAGCACATATAAACATGTACATTCTGAACAATTTGACACTAAATTTTAACGTCAATGACCATTGGTTCTATCAAAGTTGTCTAGTCACATAAATTCGAAAATATAAAATGTACATACAGGCCTACTCAAATTTTGGTATTTCAGCGATCTTTCTCAAGTACTAAGATGAACTTGGATGTCCCGGTAAAACTAGCATGGGGACGCACCAACGAAAAGTGCTATTAAGTTGCTGGACGCATAACATTCGGGTCTATTTCGGACGACCTTCTTCAAGTACATGGATGGACTCGGGCTAGCTTCAGATTATCAACGGATGTCCTCTTGTCACCTGCCATCAATCAGTCACTAAACTCGCGTGAAATTATCATTTATTACTCACGGATAACGGCTCAATTTCCCCTTATTCTAAGAACTACAATCTGTTAATACAACATGAAAACTGATGATAAAGGAATGAAGAAATTGCGTTAATCTTTGAATACAAAGCGATTGTGCAAAGTCAGTGCTTTGCAAGATTGCCACCAAGTTCAAAAGCATAAGAGATACTATCATGGACATGTTGCGTGTACCATCAACACTTCACGGTCCACTGAGTACGCGCCCGATGCGCGCGCGTGATAGATATTGAAACAATGTTTGATCCAATGATGAAACACACTCCCCCAGAAAATGAAATCGCAATATTAAAATTCTGAATCACTCATATGCTTTAATTAATCACGACTGTTGAAACATATTGATAAAGTTCCAACTAGGGTTGTACTAATTAGTCACACACATGGCGGTAATTACAAAGACAACAACTTCTTCGGATTTAGGCTGAAATGTAATGTACTGATTTTCTTACAGTAAACATACACAAAAATAGCACATAGGCCATGCATAAATTTATACTTATAATATAAAATTTCACATCATACTTGCAAATGGAATACGATAATACTTAATAGACATGATAGGTACAAATGTATTTATATTAAAAACATCAATAATATAAAAATGGAGTCCACCTTAAACTTCGCATTTACAAACCTACTGTACTTTACAAACACTTAGTTTATGAGGTTTTTAAATCAATGGTTGATGATATAATCTGATTCTGATTCATCTGATGTGGATATTGATAACATTTTATTCTTGCATTTTCCTTCCAGTTCATTAAAACTGCAATTTTTAACAACCAAAACAAGCATAAATCTTAGTTTTTCAAGACTCCGTTTTCATGAGCTTATTCATTTATGAACATTTTCATTTACAAACACATTTAAGCCTGAGGGGTGTGTAAATGAGTATTTTAATATATGTAATAAGTGCCTAAGCGATGTACATAAAACTTCAGTGAACGAACACAAAAAAAGTATTACAGACAAGATTCTCAATGGCCGCCCATATGAAGATGCTTGCTGGTCTGGAGGTGTCAGTTCGAACCTCACAAACAATTTGCATAGCTTTTTGAAAGCATTCTCTATTGATGGTTGAGCGGTTAAGGCAGGGGAACCGTGATTCATATACAAAATCAACAGCATGGGTTCGATGCCTGTTCACACATGGTTATTGTGGTGGAATATGTCTTCTTGGGTAAGGACTATAAACCGTAGGCCAAGTGTACACAAATGTCTTGTGTGTACTATCTTTCAAGCCGAGTAGGTGTACAGGTCCTCGCAACCCATGTCATGTCCAAGAGATGTAGCCCTATATAGTAGGGCGTGGCCCTCAGGAGAGGAGCAAGTTATTAAATGTCCTGGTCCAGTGCACATTGTGTCCCATAACCAGGGGAGTATCCAGGAATTGGCCAAAAAGGTTGCTGAACCCGTATCAGATTTTTACAAAAAAAGCAAAGCAAAAAAAAACTTTTTGTTTTTGGTTTCTTTTGTTTTCAACTGCTAGGCCTACTATGGTTCTTTTCCTCTGAAGGAGGTATGGGAAGACCACAGGGCCTGAAAATGCACCAAAATGACAAATGGAGCTTTTTTTGCTTGCCAAATTGAAAACGCACCCACCTCAAACTTGTCCTATAGGTCGGGGGACGTCAGGGGTTGCCATAAGCACCCATCTCTGGATACACCACTGATCACAAAGTGGTGAGCAAGTCGTTAAATGTGGAACATTTTGTCCAATGCGTCTTTCATTCCTTGGTAAGACACATTATGCCTGTATATGCTACCTGTATAACAATAATACTGTATTCACATTGTTAAATATTTTATTTTAATAATAATACAGATTAAGAAATATTTCATTACACTATATTTTATACATGTCATATGTACAGTGACTATATTGTCAGTTGATAGGGAACCATTTTAAGCAAAAAATCTCCATGGGTTATTTTATTTTTTTTCCACCCTCAAATTGTGCACCCCTCAGGTATAATAATAAACAAACACATTGATTTGCATTTATCACATACAGTACCCATCATTATGTGAATGCTTTTGTATCTCTCTGTGAGTGCATGTGTAAAGTGCACTTTATTCCCAAAGGATGGCATAGATTGTCCTCTTCTTCTTTGCTAAGAAGCACATAAATCCATTTAGATTACATCATAATTCACAGAATTTTTTCAATCTTGTTAAATGTTATCCAAATGTTATTTGTAAAAGGTAAGATGGAGGCAAGTCTAAAAGATCAATTACTGGTTTATATAGTGGAAGCAGTTGGTGCAGCGGTTGTATTTAGGACTTCCAATCACAAGGATGGGCGTTCAAGGCTGTTTGTGTTCCTAAAAATGTTCCCTCTCTCCACCCAATAGTATAACAGGGTACCTGGGAGGTACACAAGCCATATGCGCTGCTTACAGATGCAAAATCATGGAATGGATTGTGTTCCATAGGTTTGTTTCCATTACTGAAACCATACGCACTAATGTTTTTTTTTTAATTAATAATTTAAAAATAAGCCTTTTCCATAGGGTAGTGGAAACCGGCAAACAATGTATACTTTTTGGCCTTACATTGTGGCATTTAAACATATATCTCGTCAAATGTAAACACTATTCTCGAAAGTTACAACAAAGTCATCTTTCATCATTGAAATTGCATTATGTGAAATAGTACAAATGGCTACACTACATTTACTATGGGCTTTAGACCTATACTTTCATTTCATCAAATATGATTGATGTTCCCAAGAATTGAAACAGACTCTTCTTCCCTCATCTGCTGCAATGGAGATCAGATATGCCATTTATATTTAGATATTAAGAACGGTAAAGTACATTCCATTAATCATGGCATTTATACATTTATCCTCTTAAATGTAAATCTATTCCCAAAAGATACAACAGAAACTTCTCCCATCATTTAGATATAGATGTACCAATTAAGAATGGTATTACATTAATCATGGTATTTATACTTTTATCTTGTCAAATGTAAAGCATTGTCTTCATGAAGGCAGCTGTCAAGGCAGTCGCAATGTACTTTTTTTTTTAAAAGTTGGATCATGTGGAAGGTCCCTGATGATTAGGTTAAATAATCCGATTGTGTCTGCATATGGTGTTTATCATACACATGATTGAAGAAATGATGACAGAACAAATGTATCCTTAGCAAAGTTCAAATAATGTAGAAAGACCATAACAATGATTTACAGTAGAACCTCTATATTACGTAGGGTCATGGTAGGGTGTGGCACCCAAAAAGTGTCCATAATCCAGGTTAGTTCAAATTTGGCACCTTTTCACCTTAAACCATAGTGACACGGTATGTCATGAAGAGTTCATGTTATTTTTTATTAACACTGGATTAAACTTAAAAATGAGGTCCTGCCATGGCAAAACCACCAAGTTGTAGGAAAATTGAAATCCATATTACACTTTACGCAAACTTTAAAATGAGGGATCAATTATCAAAATCGGACATCTATAACTGAAGGTATTGGACAAAATATTTACAAATTTCCTTTGCATTTGTCTATATTTAATGTTGTTTATTTGCTTATTTCTCAATAACTTATTAAAAAATACAGTGTCCAGTGTACAATCTGTAGAGGTACTTTTAATTATTTTAGAACTCTTTTCAACACATGCCTCAATTACCTGTTTCAAGTTCATTACTACACATAGTTTCAAATATTGCATTTAGCGCTTGCTCAATTCCAAGTGTTTTGACCATCATTAGAAATTTCTCTGGTAAACTTTTCAGCAAATTTTTATCATCTAGATCATGAACTGAAAAATCAAGCAATGGAAAAATGTAATAATTGTCAATAATATTGAATTGAATGCCCTTGAGGGGACACCAAAAAATATTGTACGAACTGTGAAAAAATATTGAATGAGTCAAAGATGAGTGCAATATTTTGCCACAGTGACTACAATATTTGTGAGGTGTCACCACAAAATGAGTCGTGTTGTACAGAAAACCAAAATTGAGTTATTGTAATATTTGGATAGAAGAGATTATAAGCTTTAAACTGGTTTTTAAATGAGGTTCATAGCTTCAGTACAACGAGAGAAAAATCATTTTAAAACATAGGTCTATGAAAACACAGTTTGGATAAAATCGACTTCAAAGATAAACTGTCGAGTTCCTATATGTCTTTCCATTGATTTTAAAAAACAGCCTTTACAAAATTTAGTTCAAAAAAATTTTTATTCTAAATAAACATAAACAGGAAGTTTGTAATTATAACATTTAATTACTAAACTTAACAAAACAACAGGAATCTCATTTTTGTTAAAATATGACTTTCTGTCTATTTTTGTTAACATCTCAAAATGACCTGGCGTACAACACGACTCATTTTGTCACGACACCTCACATTTTTCCGGTATCCCTCAAAAGTAGACATTCATCCTCTTGCAGTATTCACAGAAAAAATTAACAGCAATTACCGTAGTTTTATTAATATTACGACAGTCTTTATTACTTAGTATATTAATTCCTCAATCATCCATAATCAATTGTTAAAAACCTCAAATTTTAACAGGTGGTTCTAGGACTATGCCTAAACTTAGTTGTGCCGCATCCCGTATGCACATCCTGGTTCTCCTAAACCGCCAAACTTCCTTGCCTGGTCATGGAACAGAAGCTATCAGCGTGTATCTGATAACTATACACGTAGCACCATAAAAATGTTTACTTATTGACCAATAACAATTTCTGAATATCTCACCTGCGGGCGATGCTTTTGGTAAAAGATCAATGACCTGGTGAACCTCGTCGTCCTTATCTATGTGGATGATCCAACTTAGGATTAAAACCATTCTAAGAAATAAAACAATACAATACACCAAATTAGTGACCTTGTTTACATCTGGATTCGTGGGTATAAATATAAATAGAGGGCGCTATTTTCTATACTTCGCTGTGTAAAATGAGCCAAGGACAAATTTAAAGTTTATGTAATTTTGTATTTCTTCATTGGTAACTCATTCCAAACCGTTGGGATACATTTATAAATCTTTTTTAACACTAGGTACGCTTAGTTTTATTTAAATTGGAATAGATTAAACCTGTCAAATTTGCTAAGAACAATGGATGGTTTTAGGTCCGAACCATGCAGACGGTGCTGATCCGCTAGTGCACATAGTGACTTAGCTCTCTTGAGTGGATCAACGGAGATCCAATTTTTCGCCTAGCTTGAATATGTATATTTCCTATTAAATATAAATTAAAACCAGATCAACTGTGTTCTACTTAATCTAAGATTAAGGTAGATGTTTACTAATGCTTTAAAAATGATCATAATTGCTAAATTCAATGTGTATTTCAACGAAATGTTTCGGTAACATTCGCACTCGCCCTACGTTATGAGATAAGACTTTACGGTTTGTTTTGGTTCTTGTACCCACGAAGGCGAGTTTTCGTGGCGTCATAAGCTATCGCTAATTCGGTCTATTGAAATTAGCACTGATTTTAAGTTTGCAACATTCAGACAATTGATGATCTAATAAAATTGAGGGGAACATGGTTAGGTGAGTTTAGCCCAGCATGTTTTCAACTAGACATTGTATGCCGGGCTAGTACAAAATAAAGTCCTGCTTTATAAATGGTAATTAATATCTTCTTCGGCAGTCCATCGGAGTCGATGATGACGGGGTTGTCAGTATGTGCAGGCATGTATGTGGGCCATAAGGCCAGCTTTCGAGCTACAAGGTCGCTGACATCTAAAGCACATCAATTCTGAATGGGATATAGTGGTGTGCCGGATTTCATTAATATAATTTTTTTCATTCATAAATATAATTCATTCATAATTCATTAATATAATTGACATGTAATACCACAAATGAAAAAGAACTCGCAGAGTTTTTCAATATTTGTATGCCAGTTTATTTACAAAAATTGTTGAATTGCATGTTAAACTTAAGCAGTTGCCTATTTGGAACAATTTATACTGGTAAATTGTCCAAAAAACATGACATGTCAGGCATGGTTTTTGGGATGGTTTTGGCCCTACTCAAAATATCTACATAACTATAAGTCTCTGAGCATTCTTGTATTATCTGTAATACTAAAGAATAAACAAGGGTAAAAAATATATGAGAATCAAAATTATATCATAATTATTTTTCAAAACAAAATTTTTACTGGTAAACTGTAATTTTTACTGGTTAATTTGATGGCTAAAACCATATTCGGGAGAATGCTGAGCTACCAAATCATTTGACGCAAATTTTGGTTGGCCAAAGATGTGAGGCATAAGAATATGCGAGCTCTTAAAAGTTTACCTTGTCTGACCTGGTAGACTGAACTGTAGTAGCGATCCGGTGCTCCCAGAGGGCAGCATAACTTCCCTATGGAAAGCTTCCTATAGGAGAAAAGGAAATGCTTATGTATCTCTTGAGTACTCAGTCATACTTAAATATCATTATAACATGTTTCAGGAGAGGAAAATACCAATATAACTTGTCCTCTTGACACAAAATATTTGTTTAAGATTTAAGCCATAATCGAATTGTGGTAGAGCCAAGTCAAAGGAGGCATAAGTCACAAAGCTAGTTTTCCACAATAGGCAGAAATAAAAAAATAGTCAAATTCAAAATTTTGTTTATCTCAAAAACATACAATTTATACATTCAACTTTCATACTAAATTAACCATTTTCAGATGATCAAGAAATGTTCAAAAAATGCAATTTAAATGACCCTACTTAGTCACAGTATACTGATAAGAGATTTTCAAATGCAGTTTTCTCAAAACTTACATTCTACATGGGAGCACAATTTATAAGAAAAATGAGGCTAAAATTGCTAAAAAATTAAGAACAAAATAACAACAATCTGAGGCTGAGAAACAATTCAAATGAGAGTTTTTCAAGAATTAAAAAAAAAATAAATAAAAAAAATAATAAAAATAAAATAATAAATCATAGATCCTCAGATGTAAGGTAGTGAGAGGTTCCATCAGAGATAAACACAAAATACCCAGAAAGCTTTTGTTGAATGCTTTGGTAGAACAAAAAATTATGTGTTCATTGTCTTTTGATTTTGATTTGATTGATTCGGTGTAGAACACCAAGGATAACCCACGAAAGTCCGAAGTGGACTTATTTACAGTGGGGTCTTTCTGGTGGTGATTGGGAGTACACCGGGAGAAAATCCCCTACTGTTTTTCGAAGAGTGCACTGCGTTCTTTAATATGAGCCATGCTGTACACGGAACCAACGGCTTAATGTCTCATCCGAAGACGGTGCACTAGTAACTTGTACTTCGACCTTCCAGCCGAAACACAAGGAGAGTGCCGTGATGTTGAATCAAACCATGAGTGAGTCACGGTAAAGCGCACAGCACAGTGATTTCCACCAGCTAAACCAACTGAGCTAAATGCCACTCCTTCTGTCAAACATGAGACAGATGATATCAATCGTATTATACAATATTTGATAAAATTAATTTTTTTTGTTTTGTGCGTATTGGGGACACCACTCTATGGGGACACAGGACGATGAATGTTAATTTCGAAAAAAGAACTCTAATTTAAGTGTACAAAATTTCATGCACGTCTGTTCTAAACTGGCGATACTAGACACATTTATAGTTGAGGTCCCAATAAAAACAACATCAACAAGAACAAAGAGGGCGGTTCTAAGGTCCAGTGGGTCATTTACTGGCATATTTATAAATGAGGCAAGGCATGGCAAAACCGAAATAAGCAAATAAACAACAGGAAGCAGGGGCAGATCCAGGACCCACCGAAAGGGGGGGGGGGGGGGGCC